>CM054944.1:20238233-20463979 GCA_029168755.2 Tillandsia fasciculata | reverse complement strand
CATTTTTATTAACATGGTATGAACAATAATTTAATTTATTTATATGGGTATCTGTTTACTTGTATTATTTTTTTGGATTCTCTTGTACCATTCATGCCATTTCAGTATTGTATTATATATATATATATATATATATATATATATATATATATATATATATATATATATAAGAAGTGATAAATGGCCAAGATTAATTCTTCAAATTTATGTTGTTGGTGATAGTTTCGTTTTATTTATTTTTTTCGGCAAAAGTAAACCCAATATAGAAAACGGAGGCTAGGAACAGGAAAAAAAATTTAGAAATAAATTTACTTAAAAATATAAAATAATTAGATTTTGAATTTGAAATTTTGAATACGTTGTCGCGTATAAGGATGAGAATTTGATTTTGGTAGAGTGATTTAGTCTCCAACATTTTGGGAGAAAGAAAAAGAAAAAGAAAAGAAAAAAAAAAGGGCAGGATAATTTGCTCTCTTCAGTGGACTAATTAATTGCCCCACCAATACCTAACCCAATCCAGAATCGCTGGACCAAAACGCAAAAGTTGTAAAGCATAGGCCCCACACAAGAAAACGACCTTTCCATTAATTAATTCTTAAGCCCTTAACATGATGGAAACAGCTTAATATATTAAAATTCTCCTCTTCTTTCATTCTCATTATCTCTAAATTTTAAAGTTCTCCTCACTGACCCGGCTTTTTCAGAATTAACTAACTTTTTTTTTTTTTTTTTACTGAATTTTTTATTGTAAAAAATAGTGATAATGAAAGAGAATTCAGAAAAAAAAAAAAAAAAAAAAAAAATGGAATACAAAAAATGGTCAAATCAATCATGTCATGTTATTAATGGATTAAAATGAAAGCATTTAATTAAAAATACCACATCATAATAATCTTTTTAATCCTCGTCAATTAATACCTTCATATTTCACTTATCCTCTGATGACATGTAACAACACTTCATCTGCACTACCAACCCCCTCAAATTAGCCTTAAAACAAAGTAAAAATAAAGAGAATTTTAACTTACAAGTTTGAAACATTTCCACCATAATTCATTCAATCTTATTTTCCACTGCAGTAACAAACAAACAACAACAACTACTCCTCCACAAAATTGCAAAGCGTTAGTGCTAGCCCCATCTTCTTCTACTATCTATCTAAGAAAAAGAAACTCTTAAATTTAATGTACATGATAATAATAACAATAATAATAATAATGATAGTACCAACTAAACATCTTACAAAAGAGATCAACAAAATATATAGATATATATATATATTATGTAACAAGATCCCTCCTTTGCGTTGGTCACAAAGATCCCTCCTTTGCGGAGAGCCTCTTGAGGAACTCATAGGTGGTGATCATGGTGGCGGCCGACATCGACATGGACGCCCACCGCGGCCCCAGTCCACGATAACAGGCCGCCCACCCGCCCTCGCGAAGGAGCGCCCGCACCGTCGGGCCGATCGTCGGCCTGGCCCCGCCGTCGAGCACCTGCATCCGGGTCTTGACGGTGTCGAGCGGCATCGTGACGGCGGCGGTAGCACCCCCGGCGACCGCGGCGCTGAGGCCCTGCACGGCCACCACGGAGGCGGAGTCGGGCTTGTAGCGGTTGGTGCCGTCGTAGCCCACGGCGCCCCAGATGAGGCGCTGCGTGACGGAGTAGGAGGCCCACCACACGGCGTTGGAGGGTGCGTAGGTCAGGATGGAGACGCCGAACCCTCGGTAGAGCCCGCGGGGCCCGTCCCTCGTCAGTATCTTCTTCAAGGCGTCAATGCCGCCCAGGTATTTGGCGGCGGCTGCGGTGGCCCCTCCCTGGACCATGAGACGTTGGCTTATCACGTCCACTGGGGTCCAAATTACCTGAGCACCGCGCAGAACATAAGATAAATTGTTATTTAAAACACCCCCCTTCTCTCTGATTCAAATTCATATAAGTCTTTGATTGTCAACTTCATTGTGATCGGGATCGGGTGGTGGTTGTTTTTCGAACCTGGGCGGCGACGGCGGCGCTTATCCCGGCGGCGGCGGAGGAGTAGGCGGAGGCTGCCGGCTCTGAAACGCCGAGGCGGATCGCGGCGGTGCCGAAGCCGCTCTTGGTGGACTCCAGCGCCGCCATGTAGAGGGCGCGCGCGGGGACGGTGCCGGCGAGGGAGGTGGCGAAGCCGCGGTAGAGCCCGCGCGGGCCCTCGCGCCGGAGGATCGCGGCGGCGCCGGCGCGGACCGGCGACGGCGACGGGTGCGCGACCTGGAGGCGCGTCTTGAGTACCACCGCGGGGTAGAGCGCGGCGGAGACCGCGGAGAAGAGCGCCGCGCCCAGGAAAAAGAAGCGCGACTTGTCCAGCATCTCCCAGTTCACCTCCGCCGGGAGGTGGATCTCCGCCGACGCCGACGCCGACGCAGACGCCACAGCCGCCGCAGCCGCCGCCGCGCAACCCTCCTCCTCCGCCTCCGCTGTGAAGCTCATCTCTCAGTTTCCTCTTCGCCTACGCCGCCGATGGCCTCTCCTTCATCTATGATCAACCCTGACCCTAAATCTAACCCTAATTGCTTCGCTATGTGCACTAAGACCTACTCGATCGAGACGACGCGGTGGAGGAGCGGCTTCGTGTGGAGAGATCACCGCGAAGAGGAAACATCTCCGAGCTCTAGGGTTAGGGCTTTGGAGGTGGACGAGCGAAAAATGGTGGATCAGAGAGGGGAAGAAGCAAGAGGATAGGGAGGGGTGTGAGATTTTTTCGGATCTGGGGGGTTTCTTTCATTTTTATAGACTTTTCCTTTTAGGGCCGGCTGATAACCGCCACGTGTCGGTGAGTGCGTCTTTAATCTTTTCTACATTTATTTATGTTGAGTTGTTTGCGTGGACCAAGTCCACCAGGAACAGATGAAGGAGATATTTTGGAGCATGAGGATATTTCGGTATTTATATCCAAACAACTATAAAATTATACAGAACAAATTATTCTAGTTAAAATAAATTATTCTGAATTATTTTAAAACAATCCGTTATATCATAATATAACTTCAAGATTAAATATGATGATGATCTAGATTATTTAGATTATCTGAAAATTAAATTTTATATTTTTTTAATATTTTTTTTTATTCATCAAGTATATACAAAAATAAATTACTAAAAATAAATATCTTTCAAAAAGTGATAATGAAAAAGTCTTGTAATTGTGATTGAGAGTATAGATTTTGTTTTAAATAGTTTAAAAAAATTCTAATCAAAATTTAAGTAATTTGAATTTTTTTACACTGTTAAACGAGTAAAAGATTTGTACCTATTCTTAAGATTACAAATTTTACAATCCTTTGATTATTAGGTTAATGATGTCAAAAATATTTAAATTTTATTTTTTAAATATTTTCAGGGCTTTACATCATATTCAATTATATCAATCGTCGATTTGAAAGCTCTATTATCGAAAACAAATAGATGGCAAGAAAGTTCATTTGTTAGTGATAGCATTACAGCTCAACTACAAAAACTTAATGTTATATATATACTAATATTATACCTTTTAATATTGTTAATCTTTTAATATAATATTTTAACTATTTATTAGATGATTACTGTATTGCGCTTTACTTCAAAGTTATAAAATATACCATAATGTAACTTTAAAGTGTAGCTAACATTGCTAATCAATATTATTAAAGAATATTCAAATTTTAAAAATTCTACTCTTTATTAAGTAATTCTAGCATCTTTGAAGAATATTCGTACATCTACGTACCACTTATGCTAATTACTAAAAATATTATAAACAATAGTTATGAAAAAAAATTAAATAAATATCATCAAATGCAAAATTTAATCGTTGTTTTTTTTTAATGTAAATATTATTTACTTTTCGTAACAAATAGAGGATATTCCAAAGACTCAAATATTAAGCTTTCCAAGACAATTTAAAGATTACAATTAGCACTAAAATAAATAATTTACAATTCAAATTTAAGATAAGATAAACTTAAAAATTCCTCTATTGCTGACGTGGTGGACCAGGTCTAAGGCAATATAGGAGTGTTGGTCTACATGCGCTTTATCGCAACGGTGACGTGGAACATTATCCACACTATTCGACCGGCTACCGCCTACTCCCGGTAACACAACATGATTCTACGACCACCGGAATTGGGACTCGAAAATGTGACCCAGGTCATTGATTGGCTCCTCGTGCACTAATAACGCTTCCAAATGGATCGGTCTTTTTCTTATGAGTAGAGATGTTGAGTGAGTTCACTGTATTAGGACAAGTTGCTTCAGGAATCGGTGGGACCTTACCCGCCCATCTTATCGGAACAGGTGGTGCCGTATCGGTGGGCCGAGAGGCTATTGCGTGCGCCTGGTGTATAATAATATCTCATACACCGTCTTATTCACACTTCTTATCCTTATTTAAAAATATAAAAGCGTCTAGAAAATTAATAAGTTGAGTTGTGTGGAACAGAATAAGTTAAATAAGGCTACGTTACGAAATAGATATAATTGTAAGTGATCTAATAATAGATCTAATATTCGGATGAATTAAATTAGATTTAAATTCGCAGGCGTTAAGATTGAGCCTTTAAAGTGTAATGGGTGAGTTTTTTTTATCGACGTGTGTTTTGGAATAGTTGGTTAGCGCTTACGATTCCGACAATATTTGCTTTCGCTGTTTGCTTTATTGCTTCATTGTAATTTTATCTTCGGACGAAACTCGAACTTTCCAAAATATTATATACCAAACTTAATTATGATAAAAAAAAAAAATTATAAAATATTATTTTATCTTTTGCTGGTTATTTATTGATTAAAATATATTTAACTTTCTGAACTATGTTAATAGATTCAGTAGATTAAAAAGTTGAGAAGGATGCGATAAAAGGCCCAAAAATAGACCTAAGTCAAGTCGAAATTCGCAAACATTGTGTCTGAATTTTTAAATACGATGTATACATTCTTTCTATCGGCATGTATTTTTGTAATAATTAATTAGCGCTAATAAATTTTATAAGTGGTATCAGAGTCAGCGACACGAATTACAAATTTGATTCCTGTGCCATGGGTTTTATGTATACACTGGATGCTGGCAAAAGTTTTCGCCGTCAGAAGAGGCAGATCCGGCGAATCTGGGCCGTTCGACGGATCGATCGATCGATAAAGGTGTACGAGCAATCAGTGGGCGTGAGGAGCACCCGGATTGGTCGACGTGCCACGTGGGGACCTACAATTGGCTAGGAGAAAACGCCGCGCCCGTGGATTTGTATACTGCGTACCCAAAAAAAAAAAAAAAAAAAAAAAAAAAAACAGTGGGGAGCCGATCGAGCCCACCATACGTTGCCAAAAAATGCCACCCGAGTGTGGGGGCAAACACTAATCAAACGGCACACAACTCGTCTCGCAGCTCTTGTACTATGCCAATTTCGCAGTATTTTGACTAATCTAATTATTTTATTATCAAGTTTAAAAATTTGAATAGGGTTTAGAGACTAGTTTCGAAACTAAATATAGGGCCACAGTTTACACTTTACTATTTAATTGTTGAAATTTATGCTTATTCTTTTTTATTCAAGCAATCAAAATCCACTTGAAATAGTATCTAAACATTCTCATAATTACAAAGAGACAATTATTTGAGTAACTATTGTTGAATATAGGATTCCATGTCTCCCTCGTCTTAACGCCGAGAAGAGAGAGAGAGAGAGATTCCGTTCAATCACTGGCCAATCAATCAACACGAAACCAATTAATAATGTTCAATGCTTATCTTCCAATTTTAAGATTTTAAAATATTTTGAGTATAATTTTGTGAATGCGATATGTCACGTATAAATAAATGTATTGTAGTGTAAACAAAGTCTGAAATAAATTTTTGTTTCAATCTTGTGTGATTCGGAAACAAAGTCTGAAATAAAATTTTGTTTCAATCTTGTTCTCCAAACGCGTTTGGTTATGAATAAAAACTGGAGTTCTCGTATCTCTAAAATAAATTAATATAAATTTTTTGGAACAAATTTGTTCTTATTTGAGAATAAGTTTAATTAAAATAAATTTAATTTTAATTATTATATAACTCTTTAATTAATTTAATATTTTGACTAATCTAATTATTTTAGTAACTAATTATCTAACTATTAGATTACTAACTAATTAATTTATTAAATTATTTTTAATTAATTAAATTATTTATTAACTATACTCATTACTGTTAATTAATTTTTCAATTAATATTTAGAGTTATCCGGCAATAGTTAATTAAATAAATTTCATTATTTTTTAATTAATATTTTTATGTTAATTAATTAAATAAAATATTATCATTTTAAACTTATAATTACTTTTATTCTCATTATTTTAATCTATATATCCAAACGCTATTTTTTTATTTTTAGAAATAACTTAATTTTTATCTAAATTTAAAATTGGTATTGTTTATATTTATTCCTGAGTTTATATCTATTTCTGAAATAAACAATTCTAACTTATATTTGAATGAAACACAGTCTTAGTAAAGGCTGAAAAAAATATCATCATTTATGAAAAGTAAAAGAGTACTTGAGCCAAAATTTATATAGCTCAATTCAGTACAGTCATAGTACAAATATTTATTATATAGATCAATAAATATTTGCACAAGTAGGCATATATATATATATATATATATATATATATATATATATATATATATATATATATATATATATATTATGAATTTTATATTTACTATAATAAAATTATATTATAGCGATAATTTTAAGTGTTTCTAAAATATAAAAAAAGTACCGCTGGCAAAAATACCGACACTTTTTATTAGTATCGTTATATATGCAGTCGCTAGGGTATATAGCGATACATTATTATAATATGTCACAAAAATATATTCCTATAATTTAATTTTGAATATAAATAAATTATAAATAAAATATTTGTACAAAAGTGTTATAAAAATATATTTCTATAATCTAATTATAATCTATTTACTATTTTATACTATTTTTTACTATTTTAAATAGTAATGATACAAAAATAGATCATGTACATTTTAGTAGTTCATATTGAGTTTTTCACGTTCATTAATTATATATCATGCAACAACCAAGGCCACAAAATTTTTCTACTCTACAAATTGCATATCCACTATCATAAAAGCATCAAGCACACTGCACACAGTTGATTTTACTAGCTAGAATAGTAGATCCCTCGTGAACGTCAATACAATAAAATTAAATTATAAGGACATATATTTGTGACACTTTTGTATAAATATCCTATCTATATTCCATCTATATCCAAAGTTATATTATAAGGACATATTTTTTAGACACATTACAAAAATGTTTCGCTATACACTCTAGCGACGGCACATATAGCAACACTAAGAATAAGTGTCGATATTTTTACCAGCGATATTTTTTAAAATTTTAAAAATAGTTAAAAGTGTCGCTATAATATAATTTTGTTGTAGTGTTAACAGTAAGAAAAAAAAAAAAAAAATCTATTTCTTTCTCAATAGTAAGTTGCCAATATTAGTTTACTTTAATTAGTGCGAGCAAATATCAAATTCCTGCTTTTTAAATAGAAAAATTGTTCCATTAGCCAAGCAAAAACATAATTTTTTTATTATTTAATGCTAAATTGTCTGTATATATTATTTACATCATCCACTACAACAAAATTAGATTATAGGGACACATATTTGTGATACTTTTGTATAAGTGTCCTATTTATATTCCATCTATATCCAAAATTAGATTATAGGGACATATTTTTGGGACACATTACAAAAATATGTCGCTATACACCCTAGCGACGGCACATATAGCAACACTTACAATAAGTGTCAGTATTTTTGGCAGCGACACTTTTTTTACATTTTAGAAACACTTAAAAGTATCGATATAGCCTAATTTTGTTGTAGTGGTCGATGAACTAGATTGAAAAAGAGAGCGACGTGTCGCAGCAATAAATTAAAAAATAATAATAAAAAAAAAACACTTATTTACCCCTTCAAAAGCTAGCTTTTTCAACCACCCATTAATTAGAATAGCCATTCCATCATTTTCAATTTAGGTAGGAAAAATGCATCTACAGTGACTGGAGTAATTGTGCATGATGCTGTGTGGAATTAGATACATCAAAGCCAATATTTGTCAATGGAGCGACTGATAATGGACTTAATTAACTCAAATATATCTATTTGGACTGAGCTGCAGTTTTGGTGTTTTGAATTTGTAATTTGAGGCATTTGATAACTCAAACTTTATTTAGTGATTCAATCAACTTCTTTTGTCGCTTTTTGTCCATAAAATTAAGGTTGTCCAGAGCCTGATGCTATATATATATATATATATATATATATATATATATTCTTTTTATTCAAATTTGGTCTCTTGTTTACTAAAAATTACATGAAAATTCCAACACAACATATCAAAAAAAAAAAAAAAAAAAAAAAAAAAAAAAAAAAAAAAAACTAAAAACATATCCACCACCAAAGCCCAAGCCCACATCTTCTTGGGCCATGTTGGGACATGTTTAAGGATTAAAATTTGGGCCTAGTTGAGACATTCCGCAAACTGCTAACAATTCAGCTTGAATTTTTATTTTATTTATTTATTTTATTTTGAAATATATATATATAATTGAGCTCTTATGTTTTTAAAAATACCAACTCATTAGTGCTGATAGATTTTTAGTCATTGGATGAAAAGATGTGTGGTTAAGATGATAGTGCATGGGCCCATTAATTGGATTTAGTAGGTGCACGGTTGGTAGAATAGTATGATTTGAGGGATTAAATTAGTCAAAGAGATATATATCTAATGGTAAAAAACTTACAAATACTAATTACTTGGTGCTTTTACAATCACAGTACCCGACTATATATATATATATATATATATATATATATATATATATATATATATATATATATATGCAGAAGCATACTATCCAACTGGTCTACCAAATGGTGTTAATATTTTATGTTTAGATTTGCAATTCAGAATTTAGGTCTTATTTAGTCTTGCTGCTGAACTTAATGTTGTTGATTAAAGTATTGCTCCCCTAAAACCTCTTTTCTGAATCTGAATCGAAAACTCTGAGTTAGAGTTTCTGCATTTGGATAATCCTCTATTTTTGCGCAATTCTCAACCAAATAATATATACATAATTTATCATTTGCCTAAATACTTGACAGGAAAAAATACTGCAACTGCAAAGGGAAAGCCAAGACCAAGCCAAGCTGATACACTATCAATGTTTTTCGGATCACAACTAGGTAGCACTACAGCAAAATTAGGTTATAAAAATATATTTTTATAATATTTTTGTACAAATGTTATATCTATATTTCATCTATATCTAAAATTAGATTATAAGAATATATTTTTAGAACACATTATAATAATGTATCGTTATACATTTTAGCAACTACACATATAGCGACACTAATTATAAGGATCGGTATTTTTGTTAGCGATATTTTTTTTTATATTTTAAAAATACTTAAAACTATCATTATAGTATAATTTTATTGCAGTATAAAATTGGTTCAATTATATATATGGCTAGAGCTACTGGTTTCTTTATTTAGCCTGTTAGCTGTAGTAGCATATATATATATATATATAGCCCACTTTTAAAATAAAAGAATTTTGGTGATCAAATTTTTGTGAATTTAGCCAACAGCAACAACAACAGCAAACAGCAACAACAAATTCTTTTAAATTATTTAACACATGAAAAAATTCCGAGTCTCTAGTGCAACCAAAAGCGGAAAATGAGATTACAAACATCGAAAATAAAAGTTTAAACTTGATAATTCTGATATATCGTAGAAGAGATTTGATCATAAAACTCAGAATAATGTTAAAGATAATATTTTATCAAAGAACATTATACTTAATTTGCAAAACTTAATTATCCAATCCAAATGTATCAACAGTACTGTAGGCGAATCTTTGTTATACATAAAATATCACAAGGGTCAAATTTTCTATTAATTATCTATTTGAGTGTCAGTCCTCCTTCTATTTCTGGTTTATCTTTACATAAAATATCGCTTATTTGTTCATTTCTTTATTTTAGGGTCCATTACTCCCAGTCTTTGTATGCTGGATATTAAGTAGCTTTTGACTAGCTAGGGACCTAGGGCATCATTAATAAAATTTAAAAAGCATTTATATATATATATATAGAGAGAGAGAGAGAGAGAGAGAGAGAGAGAGTAGGGTTGATATATTTTTATGAGTTGAAAAATTTTTGTACTATTTTTATAAATAGAGAGTTTATTAATATACTGATGATTTATATTATTAAATATAATTTAAAATATTTAAAAATTAAATTTTATAAAATTTTGAATTAATAATATTTTTATTTTTTGTATGCTATACTATTCCATCTAAATTCGAGAGATAAAAAATTAGCAGTACAAGTTTTTAAGAAATATTTCAACTCGATTCTATATATATATATATATATATATATATATATATATATATATATATATATTAGAGTTTATATGTTTTTAAAAGTATAAATTTATTTATATTTGTAAATTTTTTACTATTAAATTTGTATTGAAATTTGTATTATTATATATATATATATATTTTTAGTTGATTTTATAATAACATAAATCTAAATGCAAATTCAATGATAAAAAATTTATAAATATAGTTAGAGTTGTGTTTTTGAAAGTATATATATATATATATATAAAAGCATGAAAAAGAAGGAAAAGAAAAGGAGAAAGAAAAGTATGTAAACCTGGAGACAAACAACAGTGGAGCAATTGCTATCTAAATATATGGTTGTACTAGAGAGGGGATGGGGCACAACAAAAACAATAAAGGGTCATTAATTAGGTGGTCCAAAAAGGCAAGTGTGGTGCATGCAAAGTTGGTTCTGAGTGTTTTATTACTATGCTACCTTGTTGACTTGTCCACGCTTTGACCTTTCTCAACCAACTTAATTTTTGTTGAGAGGTAGTTGCATTTGTTGTCGACTTTATATTAAAGTAATTGTTGTGCCCACACACCACACAAAGAAAACAACAAATAGAGAGATCTAGAGAGAAAGAGAGGGAAAGAGAAAGCATGATAAATAAGCTTTGGTAGATTTAGAAGTTTATATTGGGAGAGAGAGAATCTAGCTAGGGTATTTTTAGAGACACCAAGTCTCAAATTATTTTTGATAAAAAAAAAAATTTGAAGTAAGGATTCGCCCTATTAGAATTGACTTTGAGTGTTTATTTAATATATTTAAATAATAAAATTTATAATTTTTTGATATTATTTATCTATTGATGAAGAGAGTTCGAAATCGGCAATTTTAATAATCGATATAAACGGTTTACAAGTTCAACGATATGAAAATATTAAAATAAGATAAAATTTTGATAAAAAAATAATTTATACTATCTAAAACAAGACCAATATTTTTAATTTAAAATTTTCATAATTTATCATATTTTTTTGTGAAATTTTTATTTTTAATTTTTGATTTTGAATATTTTCGATAACTAGGTAAATGATATATAAAAAGTTACAAAATTAATTTTACAAATATTTAAATAACTCTAAAACAAATTTAATAAAACGGATCGTTATATTAGAAAATTCTATTATCGAAAATATTTGAAAGTATATATATATATATATATATATATATATATATATATATATATATATATATATATATATATATATATAAGTTTTTATATTCCTAAAAGTACTGCAGCTCTTCTCTCTCTAGAGAGAGAAAGAGAGAGATTGAAATTTTTTTTATATACTTATATAAAGAGAATGTAGGCTAAGGTAGATTTGGAAGTGTAGGATTTGCTCTATTTTCTACTTAAAGCATTTAAGAATATTTCATTTATAATATTATGAAACTAGCTAGTAGTCAAATTCTTCAGTGGAAATTTTTAAAAATACTAAAAAATAGAAGCTCTAGAATTAATTCTTTAAAGCTTTTAAAATCTCTGAAGTATCAAAATTGGTGCATTTAAATGATGCATTCACACATGCACTTGGCTCGAAGTTCCACGAGTAGGAGATTGATCTTATTCAAGTACTTTTGAACTTGTTTTTTATTTTTTTTCTCCTCTTTTCACCTTGACTATTTGGAATGAGTCCATCTACTGTAACTTCTACAGGGAATGTTATCATAAGTTTAGTAACTTAAGCCAAAATGTAATTTGAGCCATGCATCTTTTGGTACAATATTCTAAGAATCAATATTGGAAAAAGTGATCATAGAGGAATATAAGTGACAGCACAATAATATCCATTTATTATTCATCAACAGTGCTTTTTGATCTGATTTTCAGTCCCTGATAAGACCACATCAAAAGTTGTTCTTCTAATCTTATGTAGAATGATGCTCACATAGACTCCAAATATATAGTGGACTGTTATATGGAGATATGTATTTGTATTAAAAATTTAAAAATTATTATTTTCAGAAATGATACATATTATCTGTAGTCATAATTTAAACTTTTTTACTTTGCCAACGTTAAGAATAATTTTGACGGCGATATTTTTTTTATTTTTAAAAGATTCAATTGCTAGAGCACGATAATTTTTTTAATATTAGTCCTGTTGTCTAGACTCAAAATTTTATAATATAGACTCCAGGAATAATCTTGAATGTAAAATAAAATATATATATATATATTTAATATATATAGAAAAATAATTTTTATACATTCAAAATTTGATATATAATTTACATTCTATCCATCTTTGGATGAGATAAATTTCGCTGATCACTTTGAAGTGATCAGTAAAAAAATTCTCATCCCTGAATAAATGAGATATATATTGTACACCGAAATCGAATGTACGAATAGTATTACTCTTATATATATATATAGAGAGAGAGAGAGAGAGAGAGAGAGAGAGAGAGAGAGAGAGTTAACTATTGGGAACCACCATTTTCAACTTCAATTGTGTTAGAGCATGAAGGGTCACTTCACCTCTTCCTCTTGTCTCCTGGAAATATATATAAGGGTGGTCTTTGCTTTGAAAGTGCCAACCATGAAAGAAATATTGGGTTTATGAACTACGTACCCTACTGTAGCATGTTGTGATCGATTGGGCATCTAGTACTTAAACTGATATTACACTCTCAATTAGGGTTTTGATGCCAACTATGGCAGTTCCTTTTCAAACTAATGGTACTGATCGAACTCTTCTTTAGACTTTTATGATGAATATATCTTGATTAATTAGCAATCCCAGTTCCGCAGATTGTGCCAATTTATCTCAAATTAAGGTCCCCAAATCTCAAAATTTTCTATTAATTTCTCAATTGGCTTCAAATTGAAGGAAGAAGCACAATCCTTTTGTTAAAGCTTTTGGTCTAGCTAGGTGTGTAAAGATCAAATTGTTGGATTAAAAATATGTGATCAGTGATGGACCAAAGTATTAGGTGATGGTCGGCAATGATTTTTCGAGCCTGCCTACAATGCTATCACCAAATATTTGATACTACCAAATTTTTCGCCGTCAGATTTACTCTTTTAATTATTTTTATTTTTTTGATCATACTATTTTTCTAATCATCCGCTAAATTTTAGAGAACCACTGTCATTCAGACTGCACATCTCTTTATTTAAGAATTAAAAATTTAATAACGCTAATACATGACAGGATACTATTGATAGTATTTTAGTCTAGTTTGTGATTTTTTTTCCGATAAGAATTAATCAAGTTAATATGTGAGACAATTCTAAAGTATTTGTGATTTTCAATGTCAAACTAAAAAAGTTTACACTTCACTAGCTAGACACTCCAAAACTACTTCAAGTACCCATAAAACAAATAATAGTCTAATTAATGAGTTTTAAACTTTGCAGTAAGATCTTATCAGATTTGCATGATGAATCTAAACATTAAAAGGAATTTCTCTTTATTTAGATGTAAATGTGGCACATTTTGATTAATTGGTTGGTCCACAAAACAAACCTAGAGAATTTATTTATTTATTTATTTATTTATTTAGCACTAGTAGTAGATCTATCTATTGCAATTTTAGGCAAAAGCTCCACATATTATGTAGCCCTAATAGTGGCCAAATTCTAATTTATAATTGCAAAATTTGATCTACTCAATAAAAAGGAACAAATTGGTTGGCATGATGTTACTTTTGGTGGTTACTGTGGTCCACAACCCTTCATCTAAGTGAAGGGGACCATTTCATTTAATTGAGCTTGTTTAGATCATTAGTTGTGTTATGCTTGAATGCTTTTTTTCTTTTTTCTTTTTTTTTTTTTGTAAAAAAAAAAAAGATGGTGGAAAAAATGAAAAATATTGATTGCTAAATTTGGCTTGAAAGCCAATATCAACCATATAAATTAATTACCAAATTCAGTAATAGTTCTTGTCCACACTTCTCCAACTCCATATTTCTAAAAAAGGGGAAAAAAAAAAATTTCTCCAAACTCCATCTAATAACATTTGATATTTAAATGGTTGTGTTAATATTATTTTTAAAAACTATATAATAAAGTGTCTTTCAGAGCTCACTAATATTTATCTAAATCGTATGCGTTGTTCGTGTACGTAAAATTAAGATTTTTATTTTTATTTTTATTTATTTTATTTTATTTTTATTTTTTTTTTGTATGAGGTAAATCTCCCTGTCGGTTCTTTAAATAGCACGTATGTTATATGATTTTTTAGCTTTGAAGGGTTACTCACGGGCCATTAATTACTCCGTTAGGAGTCTTGTCGCCTATTCATCCTGCATGCATTTATTGTTCTTGAAATATAGCACAGCATGTTTGGTACGTCCAATATAAATATTCTAATTAATCATTTAAATTATTAAAACAAAAAATATATATAATTTATATATAATTTAAAATTATTGTGACTAGCTAGCTTATTAATCCCAAATCTATAATATATACATCAATTTAATATCAAAATAACACGACTGTATATAATATAATTATCATGTGTTTTTTTTTTTAAATTATTTTATATTAAATTGTGAAAGATAATAATCTATCTATAAGTTTAGATTTGAACCTTAACAAATTCTAGCTTGTTTACGTTTACTATCTATAGGAAAGGCAAATTTTAATTTGAATTATATTTTTCACCTTTCGATCCAAATAGTCATATTAAGAAATACTTTTGTTTGGTAATAATTATACTTAAAATAATTATAACTAAAAATAGATGCATAAATAAATTAAAAATTAAACTATATCTTCTGTGTCAGTACAAAAGGCCAAAACAAATTTGCATGTTTTAAGGTGATTATACGAATCTCACCGTTCTGACATTAATTTGTTTGTTTTATTCGAAGGTGGAAAAATTAGTGATAATGAAATCAATACCAATGACAATGACAATGGATTAAACTAAAAGGCACAGACACCTAAGTGGATGGTGATATGGAGATTAAGAAAAAATAAACAATAAAAAGTATAAAAGAGTTTAATTAATGTACTTTTTTCTTTTTTTTTTTTTTTGGATGTAATAAATTAATACTCTCCATATAAGTTAGGTAATGCAAATTTGCTAATAAATTTATAAAAGTTTATTTTCAAACTGACTTGTGGATGCGCATGGGCAAAGATTTAAATTTCTGACCTCTTAGATCGGTTACTGAACTGTCAATAATATTAAATTATATCAATAATATAAATATAACATTCTCATAATTTATCATGGCACGTGCTACTATAGAAATAATTGGTGGAACATTGGATAATTTTTTTTTTTTTTTGAGATGTACTATATATATATATATATATATATATATATATATATATATATATATATATATATATATATATATAAAAGTTAATGCTTGTTTAGTGGATCATTAAAATGTTGCTCTTCTTGCACGTGCTTACTAGTAAATAGCACTAGCTAATTAACTGGTGTCTATTAAAAAAAAAAAAAAAAAAAAAAAAAAAAAAAAGGAAAACAACAAAAAATAGTTGGATAATAAAAATAATGTGTCAGTGTAGCCCATCCAATTTCTTTATATTTTTTTTTAAAAAAAACTTTTGGACAATAAAAAAAATCGTAACAACTAATTGTTTGATTGTTTAAAGCAATTTTTTAGTTAGAATTTGAAAGTAAAAGTTTAAATTGAAATTTTATTTTTATTTGCGTGAATCCGTGATAGTCAAAGTTTTAGATTTTTTTTTTTTTTTTTTTTTTTTTTTTTTTTTATAATTTTTAATTAAGTACCTTGGAGTTGGATTTTAGGGGCCAAAAAAAATTAGATACAGATTTGGAAAACCGAAATAAGCCATTTATAATTGAAACTAAAATTTGGAACCACATTATATTTTACCTTTTCAAAAATCTAATCAAAACAATAAATATAGTGAAATCACATAAATGCATAGAAAGATATGTTTCTCCCATATATATAGTAAAATTACATAACTCAGCTGCACAATCAAAACAATATAAACTGCATCATATGTTAATATTTACGAAAACTATAGTAACATTTTATGTTGTATTTTTATTTTTTTACGGCATGTAAAATATAAATTGTGAGTGCGTTTATTGTTGGCTATTTATTTATGGGTTAAAATAGGTTTAACTTTCTGTCATGGAACAATAGACTCAGAAGACTAATAAGTTCAGTTGGATGAGCCCAATAAGCTGAGTGGGATTGCGGTCCATAATAGTAACGACAAGAGACCCAACAATAGACCTAACGTCCAGACGGGTTGAGCCCGGTCGAGATCCGTGGGCGAGTTGAGCCCGGTGAATTAGTCGTAGACTTTAAATGAATTGATTGTGTATTTTTAACAGCTTAAATTTTTATGATTAAATAATTTTTAATCGAAAATGCTCTCCTTTATTATTCAGTGTACCATTACTTCACCTTGGTAAGAAATTTGAAATTTACAAAATATTATAACTGGCTTTAACTCATTCCATACCAAAATCAATTACGAAAAAAAAAAAAAAAAAAAAATCCACCTTCAATACCCTTAGCTTTTTCGTCTTTTATTTTTTGCCCAGCACATAATAAAATTTAAATTTCACAACAATAAGCAACAAACTGGTCCAAGGCAAAAAATTTAAACTTTAGTTTATTCAAAAATATACTCTAATATACTTTCGATGAAAAAAACAAAAAAAAAAAATCGTATTTTTGAATAGTATTATATAGGACTTGTTTTTCTAAATAATTATATAAAATTTTATAATTCACTAAATAACTCTAAAAGTTTATTTAGTTTAATATATATATATATATATATATATATATATATATATAGTTGGGCTACTTTGTACAAATACCAAACAATTGGTACTTGTATGTTTTCTACCGTTAGATCTAACTTTTTGATTAATTTTACCCCTTAGATTATACTATTCTACCAACCACCCGCTAAACCCAAAGGGACCACCATCATCCTAACCGCACAATCCTACATCTAAGGATAAAAAATTTATAAGCACAAATAACTTAGTACTTTTACAAGCATAGTAGCACAATTATATATATATATATATATATAGAGAGAGAGAGAGAGAGAGAGAGAGAGAGAGAGAGAGAGATGTTATGTCTTCGGGGTGTATATCATACACTCCACCCATCCAAGGGGTGAGGACTTATTCCACCGGTCACACTTCCCCTTGGATGGGGTGGAGTGTATGATATACACCCCATCCGGGGTGTATAGATAGCAAAGCCCATATATATATATATATATATATATATATATATATATATATATATATATATATATATATATTGTATAGTGAATAATTTTATAAAAATCGATAAATCATTGAAAATATTGAATCCATCGCTTTCTAAATTTTTTACTAAAACAGTAAATTATTCACAGCACGAAGACGGTGAACAATTCACAATTTTTTTTTTATATATTTAATTAATAAAAAATGATACGATAAATTATCAGTAAATATCTTAAATTTTATTTACAATATAGTAAATCTTCCATAGATATCTCAAGTTCTAGTAGATATTTTAAAATTTATTCACAATAAGATAAATGTCAAATAGATATTGTTGATAATAAATAAAGTATGAATTATCTGAAGTAGATAATTTAAACTTTTAGAAAAAAATCGTAGTTATCAATTTAAATTATTATTTTTCATGAAATGTCCTTATCTAATACTTTATGAGATATTTAATAAAAATTTATCCTACAAGGTGATTGTAGATGAAATTTGAAATATCTATTGAAAATTTAAATTTTTTTAAAAATTTATTTAGTCGAACATATAATTTTACGAAATTATTTTGTACAAAAAGTTTTATTATGAAGTAAAAGCTCTTAATTAGGCATTTACTGGAGGAACTACAGTGACGAAAATAGCCCCAAATTTAATGAAGATTTTGCAGAACAACGAGGGCATTAATGTCATTTTAATTTTTTTTTTTTTGGAGCGACGTGGGAGCAAGAAAAAGCGTTTTCGGACGATAGGTCAAGTCAATGGACCCCGGTCTACAGTTGTAGTAGGCCGCGTAGAGTGGGTCCCACGCCTCGGGTAGATTTCCTCTTTTGCCCCTGGACGCCAACGTTAGTTTCGCAATTTGCCCCCTCTCTCGCCCTAAAATTACCATCTCGCCACTCAACAGCGAGAAATATTATTTAATCACTTCGATTTTGTCCTTGTCGTGCACTTGTGCAAAGCATTATTGTTGGTTATTAATTAATCGATCAATTAATTAATTAGTTAATTAATTTTATTTTATTTTATTATGTTGGTAAGTTTTATTACTTTCCAACATTCCGTATGCACCTATCAATGTTAACCACTGTTTTAAAATCCATAATTATTATTAATAATTCCAAAATATTATCACATAACAATTCATTTATAAAAAAATATTGTATTATGTATAATTAAACATACATTTAAAGTGCACATTGTTAAAAAAAAATTAGTGTATATCTTTAATTAATTATTATTATAATATATAATAAAAAGAAATCGTCGTGTATGTACGTTGATTTACTGGTTGAAAATTATATTTTTAAAAAAATTACTTTTATAATATGATACTTAACTGCTAATTAAAATTTATTAATGATTAAAATATAGCCATGTGTTTATACAATACTCTATAAAAAACAAACAAACATTTTTTTTGTTTATTCGTAAATTTTTTTAATCGAAAAATAATAGCCAATGTGATTCATGTGCTTAATTTGAAAATATAATAAAAAAATATTTATTTATATTTATAAATAATTATATATTATGCAAATCGTATTTATTTAGCTAAAATATAATTTTAATAGTTCCATCAGAATACGAAAAAGAAAAAATATATATTTATATGCATTCATTTCATTTGTATTTCTAATTATTTTATGCATCAAACTTAAATAAATGACATAATAATAATACAAAAACTAATTAAAATATTTATAACAAGATGAGCATGTTATAAGCGCGACTTAGATAATGATTACCTATTATTAATTATTATTTGTGATACAACCACAATAAGATAATTCTGTTTGAGTAATTTCTAGGTATAGTCTCATTCAAATTGAGACAATTATGTTGTATAAAAATATGAATTAATTGTTTGCTGAGTTGAAATTGTATTTAATTTGAGTAAAAATATGAATGATTAGTTTATTTAATTACAACTTGTTTATACAAAAGATGATTATAATTAGAACAACTAAAGTGCTATTTAAATTTGAGCCATGTTTTTATATTTTTTTAAAAAATATATATTTTTTGGGGAATTTAATTTTGATTTTTTTATTCAGTTTAAGGTTAATTAAAAACATTTGTATCATATTTGGTAGGGATTAATTTTCAAATATCTAACTAAATAATAAAATATGCTTAATTTTTTAGCATAATTTCGATGAATTTATATTATCCACTGCTTCCTACATATATATTATACCTAACTCAAATACAAAATATTTAAAATTAAAATTTAATTCGATAGATATAGTATATAACAACTCAAAGGTTTATATTTAAAAATTTATAAATTTTAAAAAGTTACAACCTAAACATGAAAATACCATATCATATATGATGCATAAAATTAAACATGTCAAAACTCAATATATATATATAAAATAAACTTATTACAAATTTCAAAAATTTGATAAAAACAAACAAAATTTATATGAACTATAAATTATTTCGAATCGACTATCAAATATTTCAAAATTTTAATTTATTTAATTTGATTTTGATTTTAAAATTATAATAAATAATTAACTTAAATTTTAAAATCAAAGTATTATTGATTATTCAAATCAAATAAATTTAAAGATTAAATAGTAAAATTAAAATTTTAAAAAATAGGATAGTCGGCTAATTCATAATTTACATAAAAATTTTAGGATTAATTTTATACAGCTTCATACCTCTATAAAGTTCAACTTTTTTACATTTATCTTTTTTAAAATTCTAAATTGTTCATATATATTTTTACCGTCAGTTTTCGTTATAAAAATATAGTTAATCATACGTTAAATAGTTAACCTTAGTTAATTAGTAAGATAAATTTATTTATTTATTCTTTCAGATATTATACTTAACCATAGATATATATTTGCAAATACAAAAGTGACATTCTACTTATATTTTGTTAAAAAATAAGCTAATGGCAAATTATTATATATATATATATATATATATATATATATATATATATATATATATATATATATATATATATATATATATTCATGCAATTATATAATTAATTATTTTTTACAAAAACAATAAATTTGTATTTTATGAGTGAGTTTTATTTTGGCTGTAAAAAAAAAGAAAAAAAAAAAAAGAAGAAAAAAACATAGATTGGGTATGAGTCATCAACTGGCTCCGTTACACGCGGCACAAACGTGCCATGAACGGTGGCAACGCCCGTAATTAACTCAAACTCCAAGCGCATTTTCCAAACTCTGGTTCTCCAATCCTCTATTTAATAAATAAATAAATAAATAAAATTATTTAGCAAAATATGCACGAGAGGAGAGAGAGAGCGAAAGCAGGGGAAGAGGCGGCTCCATTTTAATATATATATATATATATATATGCGAGAGGTGGCGTAGCATATTTAGCCAAAAAAAAAAAAAAAAAAAGAGAAATTAGGGTTTATTTCGTTAAATACTATTTTATTGACGAGGAAAGAGAAAAAAAAAAAAAAAAAAAAAACCACAGCAATAGAGAGGAAGCTGGGGAGGAGGAGGAGGAGGAGGCAAAGAGAGAGAGAGAGAGAGAAGGAACATGCTCCCCTTCATAGGGTCTCTTCTTCTTCTTCTTCTTCTTCTTCTTCTTCTTCGCTGCTACTACCTCTTTATTCGCCATTTTGCCGCTCACTGTTGTTTGTCTTCTGTGGTTGGTTGACCTTTTGGTCTTCTGGGTTCTTCGCGGTTTGGCTGGGTTTTTTTTTTTTTTTTTTTTTTTTTTTTTTTTTGGGCTTTTGATCTCTCTTTTTTTTTTTTTACGTTTTAGATGGTTTTGAAATGGGTTTTTGGGATTTTATCAGTTTTTTTTTTGACCCTTTTTGTGAAAATCTGAAATTTTTGGTTGTGGATGTTGTGACAATTGTTGATTTTGTATTTGATTCTAGTTTGTGGATTTTTGATTTTTGGTAGAAACATTATTGGTACTTTAGTTTATTTTTCCGCTTCTGAGGTTGGATCTTGTGTTTGTTTACCTGTTTGTGTTCTTTGCCTTGTTTAAACTTCTAATTTACTACTATACGACATTTATTTTTTTGCGCATGAATTAAGGGCAATTATTCTGGTTGATGCACATTTCTGTAGCTCTACTATTTTTTCTCTCAATTATTCATGCTGCATGTGTATTATTATTTTTTTCTCATCTATAGATTATCAAATATTATATGTGAATGCATGTTTGTGCTTGGGAAAATTAGATGAGTTAATTTTTTTTTTTCAAATAAATTTGATATCTTATAGTTAGCAAGATGAATTAACATGTGAAATCACAATTGAAGTTTTAATTTATGGTATGCTACTCTTGTGTTGCTCATTTTCGCTCAATGGGAAATTAGGATGATAATAATTTCTTATTGGTTTAGTTATGATGAAGATGGGGGAAAATTTCATCTTTGGTGTTTGTGTTTGTGGATTGCATAATCTCACGAAATAACTTGTCAGATGGCCTGTAGATTGATATCTCCGTCGGTAGATCGACATATTATTTCATCATAATTCTGTATATTACACCTACCAGTCATTGTTGTATAGATATATGTAAACTTTCAGATGTATTTCGTCGTTCGGATGTACTTAATATCAGTTTTATTGGCTAGACCAGTGTTATAACATTAGGGGTAATAATCCAGGATCAAAGGTTAGGTTTCCGAGTGTATGGGCTGTTTTTAGGATTCCCCAGGTTTGTTATTGGTAAAATGCTGTTAAATGGGGTTCCAGAGTGGTCGTCGGAGAGAATGCAGATTAGGATATTATTTCCCGAACTACATGTGAGGAACGCAAATATATATAGTTTTCGGGGAACTCGATAAGTGTTTTAGCCTTTTAGGTAGATCAACTTTCTTTGTTAGAATTTTACTTCTAAGGATATATATTTTTGTCGCTTACCATTTTCAAATGAACTCCTACTGGTCGTGTTATTCTTCCTCGTTCTTAGTGTCAAGTGGTATATATTGCTTTTGACGACGCCTGATAAATTCTAATCCAATTACGTTTGTGCTGGTTCTTGACTTATCTTTTGGCTGCCATAATAGCTCGGCATATAAATGTTTGTACTAATGAGTTGGTGTTTTATATTTGCAGTATCAAGTAAAAGAACAAATTTCTGAAGAAGCTCAACAGTTTGGAGCAGTGAGATGCCTATTAATAATGTAAAGTCTTTTGATATGCAAAACATTACCGGCAAAGCTACGGACGGCAGTTCAGTCCATTCAGCATCTACTAATTTTTTACAGAACTGTCAATCTTGGTGGAATTCTTCTGGCATGTTCCACTTTCAGCAACCCTCGTATCCCAAGCCGTTATACGTGAACAAAGAATTCGTGGCAGAACATGGTAATCAGATAAAGCAAGTTGGCCATCAGATGCCCGACCAAGACTCATCGTCAACTCAGTCAACTAGTCAGTCCAATCAAGAAGTTTCCGCAAGAAGCGAAGGCAGCAGTCTAAATGAGCAACAGCATACTTCAACACATTCTGGTATTAGTTATTCACACGGTACTTGATCTTCCTTTGTTATTCAATAATGCTTTTTTTTTTTTTTGTTATACTTCTCGGCCATTAGAAGCTTTTGTAGCCTGTTCTTTTTCTTGAGTTTAGCTCACTAATAAAGCTTGATGGTCGGCTTACTTGTTTGTCATTTTTCCCCTTTTCCTCACATTTTAACTGCATATCATTTGATAGACTATAATCAGAGTTGATTTCTTTGATCTTTCAATCCCTTCCGCATATGTTTGGCATATTTGGCTCCGAACAAATATTTTGCTTTGAATAAAAGCACTCTGTGGTATCAGACTGATGGTGATAGTTATGTTTTGAAATATTGATTGCACATTGGCTGATTCTAAAACTCAATAGATCGTCATTCTTTCACTTTAGCAATTATCCTCCCAGAATTACATGCACACTTGTACAAAGAATGATCCTTGGAGTTATTATTTGCAGTTCTACTTTGCCCTAACTAATCAGCTGTACAAGCTTGTATGTATTGCCATCTAATAATGCTGTTCTACTCTCACTTAGGTAATGCTGATAGCTATGGAAAGCGGGATGAGGGTCAGATGAAGTCAGTTTTATCTTTGGGAAATCCCGAAGCTGCCTTTCCACCTCAGAAACTCGACTATTCCCAGTCTTTCGTAAGTTCATCTGATTTTTCGATCTTTTGATTGTCAGTGAGTGAGCGCTTATAATCCTTTTTATCCACATTTTTACAAATTCATTAGTTTGTTCTGCAACAAGTTTGCCAGTCCTTCTGCTGTTTCTCTTTCAGGCTTGTGTTCCATTCCCTTATGCTGATCCATGCTATGGTAATATACTGACTGCTTATGGATCACATGCCATTGTAAGTGTTTCTTTCTTTAGACAAAAGTAAAGTAAAATAAAATAAATCTTGTTCTTTGTAATTGCGAAAGTTGTCATTATGTAATAGAGCATATCCTCTAATATCTTTCTATGAAAGTTTGTCATCAATGTGAATTTCTAAGCAAACACAAACACTACTAGGTAGCACTTCTATAGGTAACTAATGATGAACCGACGAAGTAGCAGTTTCATTGGTGAATTAAGCGTCTTTACTAATTTTTCCTCTGTATACCCTTAAAAAGATGCTAATTTACTTATTTACCATTTGGAAACTAATAAACTCCCTTTCATAAACTAGCGTTGCCCTGTAAGGTCTCACAAATTCAGCTTGTAAGCATCCAATATGTATATTACTAACATAATTTCTCTGGACTTTGCAATTGATGCTGAAAAATGGTGTGCATCGTTTCAGCTGGAAGTGGCCTGCAGAATTATAGATGTTTGATTGAAAAAGTTTTAGTAAAAGCAAGTAACGAACTTCAGTCTCTTTCTTACAGTGGATTCCTGTTCTTATTCAGTTTCTTTAGTTATATTCTTTGCATAGTGTGTAGCCTAGTTAGAAGTATAATTTCACTTCAATCTTGAGTTTTTTAACTGAAAGTTGATACTTCAGGAAAATGTTCAACTTATCAAGTTATTAGTTTCTCACTTTTCTGTTTGTATTGTTGGTTAATTTCATTCCTTCCGATATTTGCTGTAAATGTTATTATTAGTTTCATTCCTTCTTCTGATATTTGCCTTAGTGTTATTAAGCTCCTAAAATTTTCACTTAATCATGAATTTCCCTTAATGTGGCTACTAAATAGGTTGTCGGAGATTCCCACAAGACCTCTGAATGCAACGCACCCAGATACTGTTAATGCATACTTACTAGTTATTATCTGTTGTACTGTCTTAAATCAGATTCATCCTCAAATGGTGGGTATGGCACCTTCCACCCGGGTTCCTCTGCCTCTTGAACCTGCCTCCGAAGAACCCATTTATGTGAACGCAAAGCAATATCATGCAATCCTACGAAGGAGACAGCTACGTGCAAAGTTGGAGGCTGAAAATAAACTAGTAAAAAATCGGAAGGTATATAAATTTTGAAGTTTTCGTTTTAAGTACTTTGTCCGAGTTATCTTGACATCGAAATAGTAGATATTTATATTAGGCTAGTAGTTTTAAAGAAGGGCTTTGGGGAAAAGAAGTGATGGTTGCTTGCGATGAGCTGATAATCTATGTTAGATACAATTGGATCGGGACGCTATATTAGTGATCCCAAAGCTTTTAATATGTTACAAATTCTCAGAGTTGATCCCTCTTTGTAGATAAGCCATAGGAAAATGCTAGTGCAGTTGAAAAGCAGTTTTTAAGTAGTTTAGTCAGTGATTGGTCTTAGCCTTCAATTTATTTATTTCAGCTATGACTGATCCAAGGGTCCAAATAAGTTAAGACTGGGCTCCTTAGGTTTCTTCTCATTGATGCCTGTATCTGTTTCCAGCCTTACCTTCACGAGTCTCGACATCTCCACGCGATGAAGAGAGCTAGAGGATCCGGCGGGCGCTTCCTTAACACAAAACAGCTTCAGCAGCAGCAGCAGCAGCAGCCGCAGTCAGATAACACAAAGCTGTTGGGTTCGAACTTCCTCTCCGCCGAAAACGGCCCGACCAGCTCATCTGCAACTCCGACCAGCTCCGATAGCACAAGCATGTCCAACAGCGGCGGCATATACATGCAACAGGACAATCTCAGCTTCGCAGCAACCAATCTCCACTCTCATGCAAGAAGGGGCATTCAAGATGGAAGCAACAGAATTGCCAACGGCGGCTCGCATGTTAGGGTTCCGATCATGAGGTGACATAAAAACCCCGGGGAATGTTGTTTCCTTGGCAATTCATCCTTGGCTCTTATGGTGTTCGGGTACTGCTATTTCTGTTTTATGTGGATATATGTAAACTCTTACTAGGGAGATCCAAAACTAGTAGTTGAAAGTGTTATTAGTGGGAGTGCTTGACATCTCTTATTTTGGACAAATTTGTGTTGTAAGAGAAATGGCATGCTAAGTGTATCTTTTCTCTCTTTTCTGGGATGTTAACAGAACAAATCTTTCGCAGCTTTTAGTGTTGTAGATTGTTATTTGTCGTTGGATTTGCTCTCTCCTGCTCACATTTTCTCTGCTGCAGATGATAGCTTCAGTTTGCATGTTTTAGCCAAACACTATTCGCACTATTCCAGCTGCTATTTTTACCCATCGTTTGTCGCATATCGTGTGATTCATCTGATTCGAGATTTATTTTTATTTTTGGGTAACAATTTTAAACACATCATCATACATTATTTGCAGGTTTTGCTAGTAGAAGATTCATCTAAGAGAATCTTAGGAACTGGACAAAATTCTTAAAATATATTTTATTTTTATGAAAAAATATCAAATCATAACAGCAACATAATTAGGGCCCCACTGAATTCATAAATTTGGTGGGTAATGAGTTAGGTGTTATCACACATCTAATAAATATTAAATTGTTTTGATATTGGTAGGTGCACTCACACCATCAAAACTAAGGTTGAAACAAATAAATTGACCAGGTTACCCCCAACATTTTTCGCAAATTAATTTTCCCAGTATGTTACAGGGGATTTTCAACTTTTTTTTCTTTCTTCTTTTATTATAGAAAAAAAAATTAAAACGAAAAATCAAACCAAACTCGAACTGAAACAGTTGATTCGATTCGCTTCAGTTTATTTTTATTTTTTTTTATATCTGTTTGCTCATTTCCATTAATGAGACCCTGCTACGGGATAGCAGAAATGTAATGTCAAGAAAATTTGTGAATCTGATGCAGAGCTAACAACGGCAGGTGCACAAGCACCCACAGGTAGAGGCTCCGTCGACGGGGGCGCAGGTTCCTATGCCATTGCAGCGCTGAATGCACTGCGGTCGGCAGGTATGGAGGGTGCAACCGGCGCTAGTGATGAATGTTTTACACTCTTCTGCTTCGCTGATCGGCACCGTTATGTCGCTTGACTCCAATCCTTTGCACTGAACCTCCTCAACAGTCGACATCAGTGTTGTGTGATCAGCTGAAATGATTAAAGAAACACATGTAAACTAGAGGAGATCTTCTAAAAACCAAAATTTTTTAGCTTGATTTTATGATTATTACTAATTTCTGCGCTCATAAAATATAGAACAATTCTACTAAATATGTCTCTTTCCATTTCTTTCTTTTTGATCTCTCAGAACAGAAAATTCTGCTTTTAGATGCAGTGTTGCTGAACTAAGCCTAAAGAGAGAGGAGAGAAACCAACCAAAAAAATTGGGTTACTAATTTTCTTTTCCATTGAGATTGTAGTAGACTAATGCAAAAGAAATAAAAAAGAGTATCAATCAGATTACTTGATGCAGCCACAGCTAAAATCATAAGAAAAAGGGAAGCAGTAAAAAGCTTAGCCATCTCTTGTTCAGGATTTTTGCTTATGAAATTTAAGTTGTAATTTCATGTATTCATATATATATATATATATATTATATGGTCAAATTTCGCGCATGAACCAGTGAATTTTGCTATTTATGATGTGCATTTAATAATTATTCCAACATATATTTCACATATCATTTTTAGAAGATATTGTCTCCCTTTGGGGCCACATGTGTTTCTGATCGGGGGCGGGCATGGTTCGGTTCAGTTCGTGTTACAAGATAGCTTAAAATCGAACCAATCTAATTCGGTTTGAGAAAATCAAAACTCGCTCTCACTCTCATTGATTGGACTCAAGTCAGACCCAAACTGTAGCCAGCTCAAGCCATTTTCCTACGAATTACATTGGGTTTAAGATTTCGAATCAGAGAGTGACAGTGTTAGCTAGCATGGCCAAAAAAATTCTCAGATTTTTCGAAAACTCATGAAGAGTTCAACTAATCTTTAATTTGGGAAATTATTCATTAATATGTGAAAACTAACAACAAATTGCAAAAGCTAATTAATAAAGTGGTTTTCTAACTATTGCAGTGACCCACCAGTAAGTGCAATCCACCCTTGATATTGCTACATGATCATACCTCAATCCAAAACTAGCGAAAAAAGAAATAGAAGGTAAGAAAAAAGACCGCGAGTTCTCGTTAAACATTTTATTCTAACAATCTACGCCGGTGGACTCAAGCAAAAGAAGGTACAAAAGCATGCGCCATCTCTACACTCTCCTCTTCCTCTGAGCTCCTTAGAGCACTCCCTGGTGCACCGCTTACGCGCACACTCGTTTTTCGTCCTAATCGTCTTTCGACAAGTGTGTTCCGGGATGCTGATGGAGCTCGCGCGATCCACAGCTATCAAATGCAGGATTTTTGTGAGTTAAAAGTTGCAAAAGAGTTGTTGATTAATGCATCAAAATGGTATAAAAAGTACCTGAACATAGCAGGAGGAGAGCAAGGAGGAGAGAGAGTGAACTAGAGGGGGGGAACTTCATCTTTGAGCAATTGTTATGATTGAGTAGGCATGGAGAAGTAGAAAAGGTGCTCCTAAAGGAATATGTTCTTTTCTTCTCTATATAAACTTACTGTTGTAAATATATATTTGGTTTCTTCTCAATATATATATATATAAACTTTGTAAATAATAATAATAAATAAATAATAAGAAAAAAAAATATATACTTGGATGGGTCAGGTAGGACATATTTGGGCTTGAATAAAAGAAACTCGGCCCATAAACTTTGTGAATTTTATTTGGGATGGGCCGAATTCAAACAAACGGTTTCAACTGTTGCTACGGGTACTCAAAAATGGTACAAAATGTAATGTGGCGCGTTTTGATTGGTTTGTTCGGACGCTTCAAAATGCCACGTGAGCATCTCTGGGTACCCACAGAATTTTCGCCTTACGAAGCGGTTCAGAATAACAAATTTGGTTTGTGGGAGGATATGTAGATTACTACGACTGAACCGGTGGCCGAAAAAACCCGGTCGAGCGGGACCGGATTGTGGAACCGTGGTCGGGTTTAGACCGAAACGGACGGACCCGTCTATTAAAATGACTCCCCCCCAACACCCCCGTGCTGCTGCGCTAATTTGCGATCCCGACCCCCTCTCTCGCTCGTTCCCGAAACCCTTCTCCCCTACGTCACCTCTCTCTCCCCTCGCCCTCTTCCCCCCCCGCTCCGATCGGCGCCGTAGAACCCTCGCCGGCGCCTCCTCCGCCGTCGCCGGAGAAGGTACAGGTACACCCTCTCTCTCTCTCTCTCTCTCTCTCTCGACGCACCTCTCTATCTCGATCTTTCCCTCTCTCTACGCCGCTTTCGATCGGAGCTCCGGCAGATCGGCAAGAAGGGAACCGTGAGGAACACGGCGAAGATTGACGATGGAGACCGCGATGGAGCATGATACTCTTTCGTGGTGGGTGCCGTGGGGCATCTTTCGTGAGTTCGGGTTACGGAGATTTGTGTGGCGGAATCAGAAGGGGGAAGCGTGAAGAGTTTGTGTCTATTCGCTAAATTGGCAAAAATATTCAATCACAGGTCCTGAATCAGGCCCGAAGCGAAGATCCGGATTCAATAAGGTTTTATAGGCTGGAAACTTAAGGATTGGAAGAATAACTGCTGAATTGATGAAAAAAGTTGCTCCCTTTGGTCTTTGGGTCTATAATCGTAGGGTAGAACAAGGTAATGCTACAAGGGCTCGCACTGCGTGATTTTTGTAGTTGAAAAGTTATGATTCAGATATTTTGAAGCAGCTAATACATGCTACAGGGAACTCATTTTCTCGTTTTTAAAGGAAAGCATAAAGCATAACGCTTCAAAGCTCTTCGGAGGTGTCTAAATATGTTTCATTTAGCTGATGATCAGCTACGCCGAAAATAGAAAGAAATGCAGCCGGAGATACTCTGGAAGAAAGAAAGAGGAGGCAAGAGAAATTTGATGATAAGGGTTTTAATTGGGTAGGTGCTTGTTGGTGTGTACTGGGTTTCCATTCCCAGTAGAGATTTATGTGATGTGTTTTGTGGGGGGAAACTTTGGGGATATTTATTTATCTATTTACCGACTTGTGCGCTTAATGGGCCCCTTCTTGTGCTCGGGAGGAGGGAGGAGGATTGAGGAAAAAGGAAAAGAGGTTCTTGAATGATTTTATTTCTATCAAGAAAAAAATGGGTTAATGTTGTAGTGGATGTTTGGGATCAAAAAAATAGAATATTCAGTATATATCAGTTTTGTCGTGGATATATGCGTCAGAGAATTGGCACAAGTGAGAATTTGTGAGGGTAGCAGTATTTACTTATTACTGAAAATTTTCCCTGATGATCAACCCTAAGCTTTTACCCTTTTGTGCTAGTTATTGTCACTTGGTGATTTTGCTGGTGTGCACTATTTGTTCAGCATCATCACTTGCTCTTATATTGTTACTTGTTTGAGTGGTCTATGTCATCACTTGCTCTTATAATGTCTTACACTTCTTTTAATGATCGCATCTAAGCTTCGTATTTAATTTTTTTGATACTCATCAGTTACTTTCTTTTATTTCTAGAATCTAAGCTAACAATTGCTATCATTTGTATTCCCTAAAAATTCATGAAGGCACCCAAAGATATATGTGCTGGTTGATGTTGAACGATCCTTTCGATGGATTTAAATGCTTCGCCTTTGCCTGAAGAAGATGAACAGCCTTATGAAGAACAGGTTGACAGTGATCTTATACAGGAGGAACGCGTGGAGTCTGCAGTGGCAACCATGCGAAGGGTACATCGTTTTCCTAAAATATTTAGCTGTCTGTTTTGATATGGGTACTTGTGGGTAAATTGGATTGCATAGGAGCTGGCTTATGGCTTAGTTCGAATATTTCGTTTATCCAATCAGGCGATAACTTTACCGTTTGTCTTGTACACAAAAATACCAATGAAAGTTTGTTAGCTTTGCAATTATGCTACATTAAACCGACAAAGGCCTCCCCTGCTCTTCGTGACTTGTCTTTCCAAACACGCATACATGCAGCCTATGTTCCTTGAGTTAAATGTAGCATGTGACGTTGTTTACATTAGACAAAATAAATTCGTATCATTTTAGAATCTCAAGCTAATACTGGCTCGCCTGAGTATTCAGTGTTTGTGATAGGGAACATGATTTCTGTTTTATGCATCATTGAAAATGCAACTTTCGGCTACCTTGGAAGCAGCAGTTCTTCCAAAAATTTGTAATTTCTTTTCATGACTTCTATCAATGACTGCTCTTTTGTAATTTATGCTTTTTGGTGTGTTACAATTCATCAAGTAATTGTTCCTTAGCTATTGTAATCTAGTAAGCTATTGCAGGTCTTGATCATCTAGATTAAGTTGGGCCATTAGTAGGAGTGAGAGGGTAAAAGGTTTGAGCTAATGCTGAGATTGATCATTGTATATCCTTTGTAGCTTTGCCGAAACTTTCTTTTCTTTTTTTGTTCGGTGCTCTCAAGTGGTTAGTTGTTGCTTGTATTGCTAACTATTTGTACTTCTTGATGATGTTCAATGTGCTCTTGTACTTTTATGCATGAAATGTATGCACATTAACTTGTTTGTATCGTTATATTTGTTGGGACCCTTACTTTCTAGGAACGTGAAGAAAGGCGCCGCAGATTAAAAAGAGAATACCCAGATGAAGGACCAAGGCGATATTCACAACTAAGGAATGACTACCTGCCTCAAAGCAGAAGCGTTAGACCTCATGGAAGAAATAGGGAGATTCCTCAAGGTATGTATTTTATCATTATTTGGTTTTTGGCTGAATCTTTGTTTTAGATACCTTTTTGTTGTTCTTGAACTACCGCTGACGAGGTTTTTTTTTTTTTTTTTTTCGGGAGTAGCTTAGTCGCATATGGTAAATTCTATATTGTTGTTGCTTCCTTCTTCATTTTGTTTGTTGAATAGAAAATTTCGTTTTATTTTAGCATGTCTGAACAATGCAAGCAGGAAATATGAAAATGAGAAATTTTCTGAAACGCAGATGAGAAAATTTCTTGTCTTTTCCCCCCCTCTTTTGGTCTTTTGGCGATCAGCGTGCATAATGGGTTTGTATGCCTATAGAGGTTGTTTACTGTTTTCCGGTTTTCTCTCTTGTTGCATTTAATTATTTATCAAGCATCAAGATTTTCGATTCGCTTTCTTTCTGTTATTTTATCCTTTGTTTTGGAGTTGTTGGTGATTACCGCTACTTTTATTCTTTGCAATTGGCCATTGAACAGTCCAATTATAACTTATGCCTGTTATTTATATGCTCTTTCTTTATTTTACAGGCTGGTTGGATTGCCCTGCATTTGGGGAGTGCATAGATAGAATAATCCCTTCCAAAGTTCCTCTTGATGAGTCATATAATGACAGTGTGGTGCCTGGCAAAAGATATTCTTCTAAACAAGTTATCAACAAACTTAGAAAAGCCGGACGGGAAGTAAGTGTCTTATGTGATTTGTTAATATTACTGCCTACATTCTTATATCATACATTAAACTTCAATTCATGATGTTCAGTCATTCTGCCTTTTGATTATAAGCGAAATGCTGCATATTTATTCTTAACTCTACTTTGTTTGGTAATTTGTTTCGTTTGGGCTTTGATTTAAAGATAATTTATTGAGCATTAAGAAGTGTTCTGATGACACGTAAGGTTTTAGCTCATTATTTTCTTGCTCTAATCATCTGTTATTACTATGATGCATGAATGAATCTTCTTTTGACATTCTTCTAATCTTGTGATGTTTGATATTTGAATAAAAATTGCTGAGATGAATTGGTCAGCTAAAACTATTATCATCTTTTCGAAAAGCTACATTTAAATGTTTTCAAGTCTGCTGCTTACATGGCGTGATTGAAACCGCTTGTGATTATGTTCCAATAATTGTTATTTATTATTATTAAATATTCTGGCGTCCTTTCTCCAGTTAGGTTTGGTGATTGATTTGACAAATACAACTCGCTATTATTCAGAAGCAGAATGGAAAAATCTAGGTATTCACTATCTCAAGGTGAGAAAGTTTGAATATGCATTTTATATCAGCTCTTAAAATAATTTCCATTTATAACTGATTACTTTTGTCTGTTGTAGATCTATTGTAAGGGAAGAGATGCTGTACCAGATAACGAGTCGGTGAACAGATTTGTTTACACGGTAACTAATTGATTTTCTCATGATTCAACCTTGCTTCTTGTGGCCTTTAGTTGATAGTCAATTACATTGTAATGAGTGAACTTCAGATCTTCTTTGCTCCATTTTATCTGCAATACCACATTTTGCTCAGATATCTATTTGAACTTGTGGTAGATTGGTAAATTTCTTGTATTTTCCATCAGTGGGAGGGTGGCTAACTAATTGTGAAAGGCAGCCTTTCGCAGCAAATTTGATGGAATATTAGTATGATTTACTTGTAGATATGTCTGGAATTGTCGAACTATGTTCTAAATTTCACTTTTGGTATTGCCTCTTTTCTTCTTTTGATCCCTTCTAATATATCAAGGAAAACTTATATTTTGATTTGTGTTGCTTTTGTATGTCATAGCTTTAGTTCAGATTCCTATTTTTCACATGTGTTATTTATCCCTTCAGCTTTCACGTAGTTTTTTTCCGTTATATTGAAAGAAAATGCCATTCATAAAGAAAGGGTGTAGGAGTCAAAAAGGCTGTAGTCAACTCTTGAAAATCTGATGATTGTTAGTAGTATTGACTTTAATGTGCACAGATATCCTCATGCCTAGTCAGAGAGTAAGTTTTTACTTTCTTCCATGGGCGCTCGTGGTTTACTTTGTTTGCCATGTTTTCCTTTATATGTTCGGTTTGAAGAGCTTTTCACTTGTCGCTTTTCTTATTGAATCCCTGCTGTGTAATTTTCAGGTTTTGCAGTTCATTGAGCGGCAAAAGCATTCGAGGAATCCTAAATATATCCTTGTCCATTGTACTCATGGGCATAATCGTACAGGTTTTATGATCGTTCATTACCTTATGCGCTCACATCCGTCAAGTGTTGCTGAGGTATGCAATTCACTTTTCCTTGTTTCCATCATGATCAACTTTGCTCCCTCTAACTATTTTATTTATGCTGTTAGGCATTGAATTTATTCGCTCAAAAGCGTCCTCCAGGAATATACAAGCAGGATTATATTCAAGCGCTGTATACATTTTATCATGAAAGCCCTGAGAATCTTGTATGTCCTCCCACACCAGAGTGGAAGAGATCCTCCGATCTTGATTTAAATGGTGAAGCTGTCCAGGATGATGATGATGATGATAATGGTGATCCTTCAGCCCTTACACATGTAAGCATTACTTGAGTATTTCGTTTGAGGCATTCTTCAATTCTGTATAGCAGTAATATCTATATTGTAGTACTGGTATTTCTTGCTTTCTTGCTAGTGTAATGAGAAACATTACCATCTATAAAAACTTGGTCCCTTTATGTTGTACAGTGAGCATATTTATATGTATAATTATATTGGTAATGTTGTACTAGTTCAGTCGCTGTTTATTTTATAGATTATGTGCTTTTTAGTTTATATTATTGATCATTGCTCTTATTCTTCTTGATGATTGTTCGGGTTTCTTCTTGGTTTTAACATATTCTATTTCTGAAATAATTTATATCCTACTGTGTTATTTATAAAGTATTGCCGGAAAGGAGCCAGAATTTCTTTTGATGTGCTTAGACCTGCTAATGCACGATGAACAAGCAAAAGTGGCTCAGAAAAGATTATAGGATCATCTCTTCTTAGAAATTAGAACACGACTTTCTTTATTAATTGCAACAATTTTTCTTCCAACATCAGGTTGAAGCTTTGAATGCTGAAATCTCATAGGATCCCCGACACACTTTTAGTAATATCTGTGCTTGCTATGCTTTTTTCCTTGCTACGGATAGTCACTGAGCCAAAATTATCTAAATCTTATGGACCTGCTTTGGATAATATACATAGAGGTGTACATACTTAATATGTACTCTTATACGTACATTCACTCGTAAATATTTATACAAATATATATGAACTCAAGATATATACAGGGTTCAGGTTTTAGGGGTATGTATATATGTATTTGGGTATATATATGAACCCTGAATGCTAAATATATATGGTTCAGGGGTGTAGCATAGAGGGATATGTATTTATAATATTCTTTCGGTCTGAGGATGGATATGTTCTTTTTATTTCTGAAAGTATGTTCTTTTTTATTTCTTTCATTTTTTTTTTTTTGCAGGAAAATGTGGAGAACAAAAAGATAACGAATGATGATGTTTTAGGAGATGCAATTCCTTCTGACCAAGAAGAAGTTCTGCAACATTTATGTTACCGTTTGCTTGAACTAACTCCTATGGTATGGATCTCAATCTTTTCTACCTCTTCGTATTATTTTCTGAATATTATTCAGTCAACAATCATTCTGCACTGATGTTTTTTTGTATTATGATGCAATACTCCTGCTTTTTGCTGAAAGCATTTTTCATGTTTATTTTCTTTTAAATTATTTTTGTTTGTATACTTGTGATGCTTCTCAGTTTCATAACTACTTGTTAAGTTTTCCAAAATATTCGAATGATCTCTAATTCTCCTTCTTCCTGAATATTTGCCTTGAGTTTTTATATTATATGAATTATTTTTATCTGTAGGCTGGTAAACATTACCACTTTTCCTCTTATAATGTCTATGGATGCAATTGATTAAAGTGAAATAAATGTTTTTCTATCCTTGTACTGCTGTCATAGTGATCGTACTTACTGTGTTGTTGAATAATTTCTTTTCTGCTTGCTTTTAAATGGTCTTAAGCTTGTAAAATACTTCTAAATGAATGAACTTAATGCTTGTTGAGTTGATTTTCTTATTATCCGCTCCATCTTATATATATTTTTTTGTTTATAGACAAGAGGGCCTAGAAACAATTTACAATTTCCTGGATCACATCCTGTTTCACTCAACAGGTATACATTGTACATTTACATCCCTATATTATTGTGGTTTTTTATTCTTTCCTACTGTTAGATCAAACATCTAATCTTTTAACATACTGAATCTTTATTACTAATCATGCATATGATTTTTGAGATATTCTTAGTACATCTTATGCAGCATGTGTTAGGCATTTCTTGGTTTTTTCAATTTGCTTATGATTCAACTGTTACCATATTTATTTTCTGAAACAGTAAACTTCTATTATCCTTTAGGTATTTCCCACATGATTGTAGTGCAAAGCTATCACTTATATAATTTTTAAGAAGTTTTAGACTTTGATACCTGCTATCCAATTTGGCATGATACACAATGATACTGAAAAGATATTATATTATTGCTGATAAATATTTAATATTTTGTGAGGCTAAGTTGGATTAGTGCTTCCCTTCTGTTAATCATTTCCATTTATAATCTGTCTACTGTATGTGCAGGGAGAACCTACAGCTATTAAGGCAACGGTATTATTATGCTACTTGGAAAGCTGATGGGACACGATATATGATGCTTATCAAGAGAGATGGTTGTTACTTGATTGATCGAAATTTTTCCTTTAGAAGGGTTCAGATGCGGTTTCCTTTGAAGAATATAAATGAAGTAAGCACCAAATTATGATTCTGTAAAATGTTTAGACACATTTAGCTTATATTCGGAGCTTTACCCTTTTCCTTTTATTGTTCGCTAGGGTTTTCATGAGATGACTTTGATTGATGGGGAAATGATTATTGACACAATACCTGATGCTGGACTGAAGAGAAGATATCTAGCATATGATCTGATGGCGATTAATTCATGCTCCAAAATAAAGGTATATATTAGTATAGAACAGTGTACTTTCTTGAACTAGTCATTATTTATTTGTTTTATGATGCACAGGTTTGTATGAATACTTATGCAGAAAAATTGAGAATACTGGATCTGTATAAGCTCTTTTCTTTCTGGCTGTCTTGCTCATTAGTCTATACCTAAAACTTTTAGCTGCTATAAGAAAAGGTAAACAAAATGTGTGTGGTCATATATGCAGTCGTGTACACATTGTTGAAAAATGTATTTCTTGGTTTATCATCTCTTTTTTCTTTTTGTTGTTTCTCCTTTTCTGTTAGGTTACAAATATATTCTGGTGAGGATTCTTATATTCGTAAAATCTAAGAGCACACAGTATGTTTTTTGCTAATAATCAGTGTAAATTTTTTGCTGCAGATTTTTTACAATAGTTTCATAATTTGTGCTACTCCCTTTTTTCATATGTGTAGTTTTTCCACTGTTCTTTCTGCTTTCCTAGGTGGTGCTTTTGGCTCTTTTTTTCCTTCTAATTCGGCTAGTATATCTTAGCAGAATTTAGTTTTTGGCTTTTTCTCCCCATATGTTGTCTCTTTGAACTTATGTAAGTGTATTATATATTTGCAGATAAATCGATCAAAATGTTATATGTATAGTGGTTTATATTAGGTTTGAGATTAATGTTCCCTTCTCAGTTGTTGTTAAGCTTTTGATGTTACACCTTTTTCCATTTCTTCCTGGCATTAACTAAGACTCGTAACCTGATTTTACATATTTTTTACAACTTGTATTTTAGAGTTACTTGTTCTGTGATCCTTATTTGGTTTTTCTACTATTGGTTTGTTAGTAATAATATTGTTAGCTGATATCTCTTGACCCTTTTATTTTTTCTGTTAAATATGCCCGTGGGCCAGTTTTCTTGACATCTTGACTAAGCTCATGTTTGATATCAGCTCTATCATTCACCTTATTTTCTAGTAAATAAGGAGCTGGTCTTATGTATATTGTTTACATCAAATTGGTCATAAATATCTAATTTTGTTGCCAATTCCATGCATGTTTTACATTAACATGCCATGATTTGTACTTTGTTTGTTGGTGTAGTTGCCCTTCTCTGAAAGGTGGAAGCTACTTGAGGAAGAAATAATTCGGCCTCGAAATTATGAGAAGAAGCAATTTGAGTGTGAAGGCAAATGCAATCCAATATATCGATATGACATGGAACCATTTGGAGTATGTAGAATTGAATAGCTGGAATTGCTACTGTGTTGGTCTCAAACGTTAGACATAAAATTATATCTTTTGACATTACAGTTGATTAATTCCCAGAGTTGAACAGGTTAGGAGGAAGGACTTCTGGTTGTTATCTACTGTTGCAAAGCTGCTTCAGGAGTTCATCCCGAGACTTTCGCATGCAGCTGATGGCCTTATATTTCAGGAACTTTTTTATCCTTGAGTAGTCTTCTTGCTTTAATTACTTATTGAACACTGTAAAGGTTTTCTGAAGGTCGACAGGTGCTAAAATTTTCAAGTTAAATAAGTGTTCTGTCAACTCTTTTTAAGTCTTGAATCTGAGATTTTGAATCACATGAATTAATTTTATGTCAATTTGATCATAGCTATGCTTCTTGGTACACACTTTAATGATCTTGCAGGATATTGCAACACAATTTGAAAATGCACTATTGAAAATATTAATTTCCAGAATTACTCAAGTCTGGAGCATGTGTCGAGCTAAGAATGAACTTCTCTAGATCAACTTTTTTTTTCTCATGGGTCAGATCTCAAGTCTGGAACGTGTAGAGCTAAAAATTAACTTCTCTAGGTCTACTTTTTTTTTTTTTTTTTTTTTTTTTTTTTTTTTTTTCTTTCTCATGTGGCAGATCCCCCTTTTTACTTTTCACCCTTAAGGGTTCATTTTACACGACTTGCATTTTGTAACCTCTAGTCAAGTTGCATGGTGTTCTGTTGCCGTACATCAAGGTTCTGACAGGGCCAGATAAGGCGAGAACATCTCTTGTAGTAGTTTGATAGAAAATGTTTCAATGTCTTATTCACTTTAACAGACAAATTTTGATTAATAAGTTTGTAGTCTTTAGCTATTTAAATGATCTACTTTTGCGTTTAGAATTAAGGTTTACTAGCAAAAATTTTATACCGTACTGTCTCTTATGGTCTTTGAAATAATTAATTTTTATTTTCTTTTTTCTCCCTAGGGTTGGGATGATCCATATGTGTGTCGTACACATCAAGGACTTCTGAAGTGGAAGTACCCAGATATGAATTCAGTTGACTTCTTATTTGAGGTTTATTTCACTTTGCTACCTAATTGGTTTGATATTTTCTTCTTTTTTTTTCTTTTCCTAATAAACTATTTAGATGGTTAATCCATTGGTTTTGTGTATCCTATGTCTGTAGGTGGGGAGTGACAACCGCCAGTTGCTTTTTCTTTATGAAAGAGGGAAGAAGAAACTCATGGATGGATCTCGGGTAATATATGGAGGTAAATATAAATACTACTGTCAAATTGGTTTCCTTTTGAATGGTTTCTTTGTCATCTCAAGAATTGGCACTGATCATTTTGTTTATTCCCTATTTTCTAATCCCCACAATTTGGTTGCTTGATTGTTTTCCTTTTTCCTGGCATTTTGCGTGTTTTTCCGGATTTGAAATTTATGATGCAATGTAATCGTCCCTGTACTTCTTGTTACTTTGAATGAACTGATTTGCTCAATAAGCTTATCTCTCTCTCAGATTTAAGCTTTTCTTGCTTGAGGGTTGATTCTCATTTTCAGTTGAGTTGATGTGTCATGACTTTGATTGGATTTGATTTGTTAACTTCCGTTGTCGTTTGAGGTTGTCATTGTGATGACTTATCTAGCTTGACATGGAATGGCATCTTTGTTGTGCAATTTTTTTATTTTCTTTTTCTTTTTCGTTTTGTTAAGACTCGAAATTACCTGATTTGTTTGCACAGGTCAAGAAGATATTTCTACCCTATCAGGAAAGATAATTGAATGCGGCTGGGCCCAAGAGGAGAGCTGTTGGATCTGCATGCGTGTCAGGACTGATAAATCAACTCCTAACGATATAAACACATACCGAAAGGCATCTCTCTCTCTCTCTCTCTCTCTCTCTCTCTCTCTCTCTCTCACACACACACACACACACACACACACACACACACACACACACACACATGGTGTACATGCAAATTGGACAGTTCGAATGTGACTATTGTGTTGAAAGACATTGAGGACCACGTTATTTCAGATTTCATAATCCGAAGCGTTCATCTTGATTAATATTCCCAGATCAAAGAAAACTAAAGTTTTCTACTGGTTTGTTGGCTAAATTCACAAATTCCATCCATACTCTGTAGAAAAGAGCCAATTTTCCCCCTTTAATTTTGTGGCACTTCAGATATTGCAGGTCATGTGCAATAGCATGTTTCATTTTTCTATCTCAGTTCTCCATAATGATTGTAGGTAGTGAGTTGAGGCCTCAATTCTCTTTATCTCCATAATGATTGTAGGTAGTAAATTGAGGCCTCAATTCTCTTTAGAAGATGGTGGGTGGATTGCTGTTTGATGATAGCATAAATTGAATATGACAAATGGCTTTAAAAGATTTGTGTTAGTTATAAGACTGTCTAATATGACATTGATCCTGAAAGAAAAATCAAATAGTCGAGTCATCTCTCTGGAAATATGATTGTGCGTTATGTGATATGCTAAATCCCAAATTTTAAAATATATTTCTATTTCTATATATTTCAAATACTAATACTGCCGTCTATTATAAGAACAGGTAATGAGGAGCATCAACGACAACATTACAGAAGAGGTGCTTCTGAGTGATATATCGGAGATAGTCCGCCTCCCAATGTATGCGGATAGGATAGCTCAGCTTCAGCATCGACGTAGGTGATACTCAAGTTCTATTGCTGGCCAGTTATAATTTTTTTAGCATACAAAAGCCTTATTGCAAACAAACTTCAAAGATTTTTCTAGTAGAGCTGATGATGGCTGGTTTTCAGTGGCTTTCTGTAAGTATTAGAGGGTGTTATTAGCGTCCTACGAGGCTCGGCTCGACATAATGCAGGTTATTCAGATTCTTGCTCATGCCTCCGTGTTGTATAAAGTCTCAATCCTCTTGTAAATCTCCTCTCTTCTTGTATTCTTGTTCTCGTTTAGTTGGAAATATAGTAGCTGCAACCGGAGCCGGCAGTACGTTTACTTTGGCCTACTATAGCACTGATAACTACTGACAGCATCCATGTCCTTAAATAAACAAGAGGGTTCTTATTGGGCTTCTATGCATAATATTTACTTGGATTTTATGCCCTCAACCACAACGTGGAATGGGGCATGTTGAATTAGTGATTTGCCTTTCTGTGTTGTTCCTATTTATCCATCTCGACGGCAGGGTTGAGTTGTTCTATGTCTTTATTATTCAGTTAAGAAATTGTCTCTGCTGCAGGAATATTGTATTGGCATTCTTGAATTATTGGACATTTTGTGGTGGACGCAGATCAAAGCTAAGAGTGACATTTTGTTTTTTCTGCTGTTCTAACGTACTTGTTGGGATTGAGGATTTAATAGTTTTAAATCCAATTTGATAACTGTACCTATAAAATAGAAAATTAGCAAAATTCGACTGCTAAAATCACTTTCTTTTGATGGTTTGGTCTTGTGATGCAGCTAGATTTTTATATTTCTGGGAGCTACATTCTCACTTTTGTGCAACGAGCGTAAGCATCTTTACTGCCTGGCTGGGCAAAATGCTTGTTTATATGTTTTTACTTTTCCAATTAAACAATTTCCTAGCCTTTCGTTGTTGAAAAACCGTGAAAGTTCTTATCCCATTCTTATTATATATAATGAATGTCCTGTAAAAGGGAATTTTCTGCGCACAAACATTGGAAGAGAATATTACTGAAGTTGCCCACCTGGAAAGTATGTTTTTGCCACATACAACCTCTTCCGGAAGAACTTACTACGGATGGTGGATCTCTTTCCACAATGCATTAACTCATTGTCAATAACATGGAAACCATACTCTTGTCAATAGCACCCGAACCTACCTTGTGAAATAAAATCCACCATATATTTGCCATAAATTCATGCAGGTAAAAACTGGAATGTAAATTCAAAGTCATGTGAGTGCCGGTACAGTTTTGAAGAAGATTAGCCATTCCGACGGTGATGACATATCTACAAAGTGATTGCAAGAGAGTTTCGAGTATAAGAAGGTTAATGAGGTTTTTACTTCAAATGGAAGAGCCAGATCTCAACACCCTCTCCAGCTTTTCGGCCTTCACATAATCCTTCTCCATAAGTGGTCCAGCAGGAAAAGCGGTGATCTCGACAACCAGGTGAGGCGTCGGGAGCTCATCAAACAGCGCCCTCACGTTGTAGCAACATACGCTCTCTCCATGAGCACTCTCCCTCCTTATTTGACAACCCTAAATACCCCACAAGAGCTTCCAGTTAAGGATATTTAAAAACGGCAAAGAATGTGCACTACACGAGTATAGCTGTAATACTTCACTGCACTGATCCGGCGTAAATTAAAATATAGCCTGCTCGTCCGGGTTGGAGGATCTGGTTGGAGCTCCAGAAGGCTTGCTGTTTCTAGTAAAGCCCAAACAGCTTTCCTCCTCAATAGCTTTGCACTCGATATAGAAGCAGAAGCTTTAAATTGAAGTTCTTTTGGGGCTGCAAAACTTACTTCCTTTTTGGCTCTAGACTCTTTGTTTGTCAAATACTTGACCTTATGTTATTCGAGTAGAGACTTTTCAGATGCCTTGTTGTGAAGACAAGACATAAAATGTTCACATATAGCTTGTTTTTGAGCAGTTACTATCGAGGGGAAAACACAATCAAAGGAACAAATACAAAGCAGCATATCGTAGAAAGATTTGTACCAAAAAAAAAAACAGCATTCCTGGAGGAGATTACCTTGTGCGAAGTCGCATCTACAAAGTGGTCATCATCGGAGAGTAAGGATGCGATGGCTTTAAGAAGCCGGCGGCCTTCTCCCTTGGAAGGTACTCTGTAATTCCTCTTAAGTGTGCCTTTTGTTGTCGGATGCCATTTACTAACTAGCTTCCTCTTGTCGCTCGCCTCTTTATCATCTGTCATCGAGCAAAAGCAATTGATCCATCTTAGATGTTCTTAAGAATCCATTTCCTAGCCACAAGAGAATGTATTTGCATTCCCGACAAACATCTTTGATTAACCAGATACCTCATCTATCCCTTCTGCGTAGTGCTCAATTTGTATAAAATTCTGTTGTTAGCTAAAATTCTATTCTAGTCCATCTAATGAAACTATATATATATATATATTTTTCCGAGTTCATTTTGATGAAACAAAAACACTATGGGTTAGCCATATGTATGATCCAAAAAGCAAATAAGCCTCTATAGTTGATATAAAACCCTGAAATTATAATGCCTACTCTCCTACTACAAGATAAAAAGTAGTACATATTCAAGTAACACAACAAGTGCAAAAATGTTGGCTGGTTCATGTTGCATCATCTTTCAACCATTTTACTGCAAAAAGGAAATCAATAATTCCACTCAATATACCATGCTCCACTAATCTTACCACACTAATCTCTGACTAAATCATGCTAATAACAAACCAAATTCAATAAGCCAACCAACCACATAAACAACTAAAGAAGAAAAAAAAAAAAAAAAAAAAAGAAAAGAAAAAAAAGGGTAAAAATCCCACAAACCTGATCTTCCTAGGAGGCCCTGAGTCCATCTTGAAAACCCCAAATCACCACCACCACCACCACCATCACCCTCCCCAACTTCTGAAACAAAAATAAAAAAAGAAAAAGTAGACATACAAAAAGGGTTAAGAGAAATATGCACAAATGTCCTCCAGTTGGAAAAAGCCTCTCAACTTTACTCTTCTTGATCACCCCCACCACCACACAACCTTTTTACTTCAACTGAATCCAAGAGTGATTCAACTCAACTAATCAACAAAAAGGGTAAAGTTAAGGGTCACATTTTCACCACAATAAGAAAAAAAAAAAAAAAAAAAAAAAAAAAAAAAAAAAAAAAAAAGGAAAGGAAAGGAAAAGAAAGGGGGGGAATTAAAACCTGAAGAGAGGAATGGATTGGAAAGGGAACCAGCAAGGCCGATCTTGATGAGGGCATAGTAGACACAGAGCCTCCCAGCCCAGAGAACAGGGCTCTCGAGCAAGGAAGAGGTAACCACGCCATTCCTCGCACGACTGGATTGCTGCCTCTGAGCTAGGGTTTTGAGAGGAGGAGGATGAGGAGGATGCGGATCTCCCACTCCCGCCATGGAGGGGAGGAAGAGGGTTTTGACGGGGGATGGGGAGCGCCTCCTCCCATGGAGATGTTGGTGTTGGTGTTGGTGTTGGAGGGGAGAGGTGGTGGGTTGAAGGAGATAGAGAAGCATTGCTTTTTTTTTTTTTTTTTTTTTTTTTTGTGTCTCCACTCCAAAAGCCGACGAAGGGAAAAAGGGTTAAGAAGGGATCACCCTAACTTTATTTATTTATTTATTTATTTATTTTTTTAATGGGTTAAAATGTGGGAGATCCCTCGTCTTAATAAGGAAAATGCAAAATAATAAAGTGGGAAGTTGCTACTTCTCTCTTATTTATTAAAAGACAAAAAAAAAAATCTCTAGTTTTTTCTTTTCTTTCTTTTTTTTCTATTTAAGCGGTTTTAGTCAATGAAATTTATAATTTTGTTAACTTCACATCAGTAATTTCATCCAATTTCATTATTTTTACTACTCTCTTGCGGTCATATTTAGTTTATTTAGTAGCTAATAGCTTAAAAAAAAGTTACTAAATTTAATAAAATTTTAATTTAACCAGCTAGAATAATTTTAAATAAAAAAACATCAAAAATAGAGAAATTACAATTAAGAGTAAATAAAGGCCCCATTCCACATTTTTTACCTTTTTTTTTTATCTATCTCTTTTGTTTGTTTGTGTGTGTGTGTGTTTCTCTAAGAAAAGGAGATCTCATTCAAATGGATTTGCATATCCTGCTATTTAATAAAAGTTGTGGATAATTTTGCATATCAAAATATTATACAGAAGCTTTGTCATCTTATGTGGATAAATTCTATGGACATTGGCAAGAGGTGGTGAGGGCACATAGTTTAGAGTTACAAAATATCCTTTTTGGTAGAACATTGGCATTGTTGATTGGTCCCGGTCTACCACATCATCTGTAGACCAGATAAGATGAAAATGTGTAGCCACCTGATAATAAGTAGTGACCAAAGTAAAGAAAATAACAAGTTGGGGGGGGGCTGAGTTGAGTAAAGCCCATGAAGATCAGGAGGAAGTTGTAGAGGTCGACGTAGAACGACATGGAGGAGAAAATGGCGATGACTGAAAGGTCCCTCTGAACAGAATCAAGAAACTAACAAGATCTAGGCAAAGGAGAGGGTTTGGAGAAGTACTTGAACCCAGCCTTGCAGATCCGGAGGTTGGAACGGAGGACCCGCTCCGCTATCACTAGCAGCTTGGAGATCCACTAGAGCCCACACTGTAGGACCGAGCCCAAGCTCTTCACAGATTGAGGCCCATTTAAGCCCAATACCATTTTTTCTGCTTTCAATTTAGTCATGCAGCTTCCAGTATTTTACATTTTAGTACACAATGTGAGGCAGTATATATGTATGTAGCAGTGTAACTTATAATAGGGTATCAATGAAGAAAAAGAATTAACTCTTTCTTTCTCCTCAATTATCCATCTCCTTCCTCTTCTTCTATCTCCTCCCCATCTCTCTCTTTCTCGCTTTTCTCTCTACTGTCTCTACTCTTATCTCTCTTCTCTTTATTTTTCTTCTTCTTCCCCCCTTTCTCTCACACAATTTCCTCAATTTCTTGTATCCGAGCCTCACCATCATCCTCGTCGCCACCCACGACTCAGAGTGATCTCATCGACGCCGGGTTGCGACTGAGTCCGGGGTATAACAAAATGCAACAGATGATGAACCAAAAAAGAGGCTCAAAATTAAATTACCAAATTACTTATCCAACTAACACCAAAACAGCTATTATTTCTGAGATCCAACTAGTATGATCATGTCCTATCAATCAATAATCCCTCTGTATCAAAATAATAAATTATAGAAATTATTATCATCTAGATTTGTTCCTTTTTTTCTTTTTTAATACATCCCCCTCCCCCTCCCCCCCTCACTTTCATTGGTCATCTACTTACTCTCTTACAAGAAAATATCTTGGGTTCTTCTACGGTGAGGTTTGAGAGTATTTATAGTTTGATTGAAACAAATTCTCAGAACATATCATAACAAAAGAAGAAAGAAAAATAATACAGCAGAGAATAATTCACATCATGCACTAAGTCATGAAGCACCAGAGATGATGAAAAGAGTGATAGAGAGATTCAGAGAGCAAGTGATTAGTAGTATCATTTATCGCAAAATCGAATCGAGAAGCAAACACACTTTATTTTCCAAAAGAGAAAGGGACAAAAGACCAGAAGGTATTATAACATCAATTCCTAACATCACAAGAAATGCCGCAAGTACCGCTCAGCTAATCTCAGTCAGGATACGATGATACCTGTCGTACTCTGATGAGGTCTTAAAGCTCGGTGTGAAATCTGAGAAAAACCTTAGCACCGCCGCAAGATGCTGTGAGTTATTGGCGGCAAAAGCTGCTTCGAGGAATAAGGCTGGTCGCACCGTGATGACCTAGAAGGCATCTCGTGTTAGCAACACAATATTTTTGTTGTACAGACTGAACATTCAAGTTTGTTCCACAAATGATTCTATTGCATTTAGTTTAGGCAAAATTAGTTCTGAAGCACCATAGAGAGTAACAACTGATACAAAAGGTATGGAAGTTACTATTGATTTACCTTTCGTTTCACATATTAATATTTGAAGGCCTTCGAAAATGGTGAAAGGATGTGGAAGTAATGAGTTTATACCTTGTATTTTCTTGCATAACGTAAAGCCTCGAGATAGTATCCGTCTTGCAGTAGTGCGATGACAAAATCATGATGCAACGACATTTGCCTAAGCATATCCCTTCCCAGCTTCCGAGCCAGTAAATTTTGTCGACCTGATTCTAAGAGTTGAAATGCGACTTCTTTTGATGGCTCTAGTATCTGCATAAGACTCTGTGTAATTAACTATTTATTCTTACGAAAAATACCTAAAGTTGTCAGTGTATGATACCAGTCTAACAAATGATAGGTAAATAGACTAATTACAACAAAGGCTTATATAACTGCGCCAAATTTCATAAAGGTGTAAAAATGAAAAAATAAAAACAACATGAAGTTTAGCACAAAATAATCAGAAAAGATATATAACAGCGCCTAAATGAAAAAATAAAAACAACATGAAGTTTAGCACAAAATAATCAGAAAAGATATATAACAGCGCCTAAGTATAAAAGCTTACTCGGAGGCAATTAATATACATCGAAATTGGAAGTATACTTACCTTATTTGATACAAATAATGCAACTTCAAAAAAACGGTTCGCACGGGCTAGCAGTTGAATCATCGTCACATAAAGGTTAGCATGAACTGTGAGTTTTTCCTTTGAAACACTGCGAGTTGGAGCAGTTTAGAATACTTTAATTAGTACACGAACAAGTTGAGAAATAATTAGTTGCTCAATGAGAGATGATTGCTAGCATTACAATATTTTTTTAGTAGTTCAAAATTCAGAAAAAATTAACTGAACGCACCTCCGTAAAAACTCTATGATGATAGCAACCAAGTAAGCAGGGTCTCCTCCCATTTCATCCTCGACGTGTGCAAAGACGAAGTGGTACATTTCATTGGGTGAAATTGAAACGCGAGTGGATTGAGATCCCTGCTGGTGGGAAGCCAACGGCCGGCTGCTTCCAGGGCCTTCAGACTGCGATGGTTGTTCTAAATCAGCAATATCTGAAGCATGCAAGGACTTCCCATGAAACTGTTCTGAATTGATTCCCCCAATTTCCCGTCTTGTATCATTGTCAGAATCAGAAGCTGAGCCCAACAAATTTCTGTTCATAGTAGATTCTACAGGATTTTCAACTGGTTCATGCTCCGTGCCCCTTGTCAGTTCCTTCGCTACTTCAGCCGGAGACTCTTGTCTCATGCCTGAATTATGGGTTTGTTCTGATGTTTTCCTTTCTCCACCTTGGAGTGTGTTTTTAGTTTTCATCTCGTGAGAATGAGAAGCAACTAGGACATCTATCGCCCTTGCCGCTGTAGTAATAGGCCTCCTTTCCAGAATTACAGCACACATTATTGTGAGGCATAATGATTTAATCTGAATATGATTCAGAGTGTCATTATATTAGTGTTGAATAATACAGGTCTAATTCAAAAAAGGAGCTTATACACACGTCCTTCAAAATCATCTATTTACATCTATACCCTGTACGAAATTTCACATTTATGCTTCAGAAAATGCATTTTCCTAAAAAATAGTCTTTAGTTGGAGAGTCATTCATGAGGGAAGTTGATTTTGTAACAGTAAAAATTTTCTACTCAGGGGAATTCTATTAAGTAAAAGGAAATCACTATGTAAGAAAGTAAATTTATGCAGGGGATTTAAAGTTATATGTAATAAGATAATTTTGCAATTGTGTAAATATCTCTATGAAGAAAGCAGGTGACCTGCAATATGGATATAGATGTACGGAATGATTTTTACCATGCTTGGATCAGATCTTCGACGCTGCAAGAACTCCAGAATTGAAGGAACGTCTGAGCTACTAGCAGCAATAGCCTGATATTCAAAACCATATACACTACAAATTGATCTTTGTTATACCCAGAGAGAAGAGAGTTAACCTTTGATAAGCAAGACACTCACCTCTAGGTCCAAACAGATCCTCCATAAGAGGCTATTATCAACATCGCAAATAAGGTCAGGAACAAGAAAATTCCAAGAATCACCATAAATCATTCCTCCATATGAAGTAGAAAGACTATCCTCAACTTGACCTGTTTGCCTACTATTACCAGATGTTCCCCTCAACAGAAGCGGAAGCGGTGCAGATATTGGTGCTACGGAATCTAGAAAAATGTCGTAGAGTATGACTACCTTTGCATCCACTTGATGTACCAAAAGTACATTATCTACGACACTCACTGCAATTCTGCTTGAATAAATTGGCAGCGTACCCTACTTATGATCATACAAGTAAAAAGGAATCAGGTAAAAGATGCAGCATAAATCTGCCAATATGATGGAATTTGGAAAAGAGACCCAGTAAAATTTGAGAGCATGTATTGTATCATAGAATGGAACCTTTGAACAGGTCATACCTGTTGTACAACGGCATCACGGTAGAATCTGTATAAGTAGAGAATCATGCCGACTCTATCAAGTTGAAGGCAGTATATCCTACCATAGCTATGAGAATTTGACAAAACATTTATTCAAATGCTATACTTCCAAGAATAAAAAAAACAGAAAGATGGTGACAAAATTGCTTAGGGATGACTTACATGGTAACAACGTGAACATCATCTGCACCAATAACAGGCTTCTGGTTGGCCTCAGATTTAGTCATAGTCATCTCAAACTTTGGCAGACGAACAATACCTCCAGATGAGAACTGAAGAAAAAAGTTTAGAGCCGAAGTAAATTTTAGACCCTAAACACTAAACCCTAAATAGTACAAATTCCATAAGCCCAGAGTCAATCAAAGGGACTGAAGCTAAAGCATTACTACATGGCATCAAAAAGGAACCATTGGTTAAAGAATGCACGTCTATGTGAAAATTCCATTATTGCAACAAAACATGACCAGGGGTCTTGAATCTCACGGAACGATGAAATCAAAAGTGAATCTCAGACAATATGTTTGCAACTGATTATTCAAATCATATCACCTCTTACCTGATATGCAGAGAATATAGAGCACTGCATTCCAGAAGCAAGAAGAACCATCCGACTCTCATGTGTGTAAACATACCAGCTTACACTAAATTTTTTAGCCTCCACCAACTGAAGAGTGTTCAATTCAAGCTCAACGACAAGCAGGTCTATGCCACTGCATTAAAGCCTCATTCCACAAAAATGAGAAACTATTTTACCACATATTAGGGGCAACATTTAAAAACTAAACTCTGAATGAAACATTCAGGTTCTACAGATGAATCAGCACCAAAATTTCCTCTTTCTATTTTTAGTATAAGCTTAACGTTAACATTCTAATATAACTATGAATATTTCATAAGCTCATAAAGTTGTAAGAAGTTGGTTAGCGACCTCTCATTTCGTTCTAGGATTCTTCTTTTTTGTGGGGCATTTGTGGCATGCGGGAAGGGCCTGCCCAGCTGCAGCAGGGTTTGAAAAAGGAATCGATTGTGATTTGGAACCAGTTCTTTCCATGACCCCTCTTAACTGAGGTTTTCTTATTTATATCTATTCTATTGTTCTTTTCTGTTCTGGCACATAAACTAATCTGCCGTCAGGAAATTGCTATTTTAGCTCATCAAATGAAATGTTAGTGATAAACAAACATAAGTGCAGTAGAACTAAGGACAATTATTTAATTCAAACTTGAAACCCTTTAAAAATAGAGTTCAAGAGGGTTTTTAGAACATCTACCATAAAATTGAAAGCCAATAAAAGTTCAAATACTCCGACTCAAACACATTTAGCCTCATTAATTCTTGTACAGAATCAAACTTCTTTTACATGTCAGTCTTGCTTGGGTGGGCAAAGCGCAAAGTACATAACATAGACGACATTCGACAATGTTGTGCCCACCAAGCCTAAGCTGCCATACCGCACAGGCATTCTAAAATCAGGAAAATGAACTATGTACCTTGTTTTTATTAATATGATATCACAGGAAGGGCAGTCTGTCCAGAAAAATCCAAGTATGCTTTCGGAATCAGGCCTGCATCTTCTAAAAAAGGACTGTCCAGTTTCTCTATTTCTGAATTCAACCTCATGGTTAGATCGCTGAATCCCTATGATCTTCTGATCCAAAGAGTATCTTATAGATACAACAGGCCCTTCACCAATTGGATCAGAATTGGGAGGGTCGAGTTGCGTAGATTGACCTATTTTCCATGATAAAACCTGCAAAATAAGACCCTTTCAAAACGATTTACTTTTCAAAAATTATCTGCATAAAATTGAAGAAACCAGCTGCATCCTGTAATGCAAATGATACCTGATCAGAAGTTGGTGCAAGAAGTAACTTATTCCCATCATCATAATATAGCCCCTGAATTTCAGGTATGTTGCATCGAAGGAGAGGATGCTGAATATAGACATGAGAGAGGGCACCTGAACCACTCAAGCTCACTCGGCCTTGACTGGAGGATACTTTTCCAAACATGTCCTCTTGGCATTAAAAATCAGGTACGGATTTTGGCTTGATATACTACGTGAACTATAAAGCTAACAGACTGTGGAAATCTCTAAAACATGACCATGGAAATCCACAATGTCAATGAATCTCCTAGCTCAGCCTCACGCCTTGTTTCTGATCTTTAAAAGCAACACAAATACATTATTACAATGTAACATATGAAGAATATAGCAGAAATAAACAATAAATCTAAGAATACTTGTTTATAAGTAATTGAAAGTTTACCGAGCTCTGCATGCAAGCTTTTAGTGCCAAAAACTCCTTTGAACACATGTTATGTTCAATCTCTGGAATCTTCAGTGTGATGCATCTTCCATATTCTTTTGCCTTCAAAATAGAGCAACGAGAAATCAAAAAACAAAGGCATTAAATCATGTCACTCAATGTGCACTATTTTCATTTTCTGTAAAAGAACGTGCATGTAAAATCCATTAAATCCTGACGTCTGAGTCAACATAACCGAACAGAAATACCAAAGCATGTTCTTAAGGTTCTTCATCTGTAAAGCAAGTTTACAACATCCTCGGTCCGAATTGCATCAGGTTCTTCTTGGCTTCAGAATACTATTAAACTATTCAGTTTTCATGAGCAATTCTGATTTGATCATTTTTAAAGACGATAGACGTCAAAGGATTTTCTCATCAAATCATAATCAGCATCTTGTGCTTGACCAAAAAAGAACCATAACATAACATCTAAAATCGGGTGCACCTACAATTTTGCCCTTCTATCAGAAATTCTAGTTTCAGAAAGAACATGAGATCAGGAAAGATCAACTCAAATCTCATCAATATACATAACGCAGATTAAAATTAACTACCAACTATTGTTGCATAATGTTGTGTACGGAATATGAATTGAAACCCCGTTGACTAACCTGAGAAGCACAATTCGAGATTATACGCGCTAAAGCAGAAGCACTCTTTCGCTCCTTCATCAACAAAATCGCTGAAAAGAAAACGACAACAACAATTTAGCTATCGAATTCGTATAACCAAACATGACAAGAAAAACAATAAATACACGGCTAGAGTTTCTACGATACAAGAACCCAATTACTCCACGCAGATTCTTTGATCGAACGCGAGAAAACAAAGAATTAAAGAAGATCGAAAAGATAAAAAATTACCGGAATAAATCGTTGGATAATACAACTCGAAGGGATCGAGAGATCAAGAACACAATTGGAGATAAAAAGTTCGGGAAACTTCTGGATTCGATCCCTCGCGCAATGTCGTAGATGCGAGGAAGAGCGGCGTTGGATTGTGGGGTGTGTTCTTGTGCTAACCTACCGGTCCACGATCGTCGTTGGACTCGTAAGGGGCGGTTCCGGAGATGGACCGGGTCTATACCTAATGGGCTCTCTCCGACTTAATTTGGGCTGAATGGGCCGAGAGAGATTTTGGGCCGTAAAAGCCCATTTACAGCCTATTTTTGGAGTGTTTATTGCCTGCACCTGGTTCACCACGTCATACGCGGGCCACATAACCAATCTAGAAAATATTTTAAAATTTTGAACTAAAAAGCCTCAACTCAACTCAATGGATGGTGGAGATTTTGTATAAGGCCCATGAAAAAAGCCCAAAGGCCTTTTTGGCCCAACAGATGGAGAAAATTATTGCCTGGTCTTAGTGTGGGAATTGAGAAACGGAGGTAAGACGTGTTCACCAGTTCACCGAACCAACTCGATCATTCTGGAATCGCCCATATGTTGCATTCCAGTTGGTGCGTAAACTGATCGGCCACATTCTACCAAATAGTCGATCTTCTCTGTGTCACTCTGTCAGTCAAAATCATGCACAAAGCACCGATCAGATAATTTTTCACAGCATGATCGATCTGCCGTAGCACAAGTTTCCACAACCTTAGAGACAAGAACTGCCTTACATCACCATGTTTTCGGGACTCGAGTTATAGTAAAGTATCATTGATCATAGCATCGTTGATCGCTTGTTTAGCGTGCAATTAATCCGACCACATAATCTGCAAAAGTACAGGCTCTTCCTGATGAACTCAGTGGTCCTGATATCAAACTAAATGATGTTTCTCTTCACTCTTTCAGTACCAATCTAGCTGTGTAAAGAAGACATGCAATTGATTGTTGGTAACATGCAAAAGCATTCCCAAACAACAACACTACACTGTTTGTTGTTCTTGTTGTAGTTGGTTTTTTTTTTTTTTTTTTGGTCCCACTGTTCACTTCTCTGCTGTGTTGGGCCCACCAAATTCAATGGGCCTGGATCATCTTGTTGACGTTTAAAGGTTCATGTTTGTGGTCCTCTTTGGTGAAAAAAAAATAATGTGGTCCTAACTAGTTAGTAGCTAGGTTCGAATTGATCTACATGGTTTTGCAATAAAGAGTATATATGACTCCACCTGTGGTACTTTTGGAAGTACAGAGGATTTTATTTTTAAATTATTTTTGGTGATCGGATTTGTGAATTGACAATTAATTGATCATGTTAAATTCAATCTAAAATATTTAAAATATAAATTTTATAACTTTTTTTATATCACATACTTAGTAATCGTAAGTGCTCAAAATCAGTAGTTAAAAATATATATATCTCACAAGAACTAAAAGCCTAGGACAACATTCCTAAAACTACAAGGCTTTAATCTACACATATGTTGCCTATGAAGTTAAGCTTTTGGTGTTAAGTAGTTACGGTAATTAAAAAATGAGCTAGGCTCTTATGCTTTCGAAAGTAAGAAAGTTTTCATACTCTAAGTTGTTTTTAATAATAGAATATTTGATTCGACGATCGATTCTGTTAAATTTAATTTACAATATTAAAACTATTTAGAAACTTAATTTTATAATTTTTTAATTTTATTTGTTCAGTGAACGAGTAGCTCTGAAATGAACGACTGAAAATAAACATTTCATAAAAAGTAATGATAAAATACTTAAATTTTAAATAAAAAAATTTAATCTTACTCTTGATGTCAAGTACAATTTTCTATTAACGTTTCACGTGAATTGGATTGATCTACATAGTGAAATTACAAACGTATCACATCGACCGTTAAAATAGTCATTTTTGAGACTCTTTGATTTCTTGACAAATTATGTTAAAAATTTATGAAATTTGATTTCTAAATAGTTATAATAGTGTAGATCATGCCTAACGGAGCCGATCGTCGGATCGAATATCCTATTATCCAAAATAATTTAAAAATACAGAAATCTCCACACTTTTGAAAGCATAAGAGATTTACACTACAACAAAATTAGGTTATAAGAACACATTTTTGTGACACTTTTGTACAAATGTCCTATTTATATTTTATCTATATCCAAAATTAGATTATACGGACATATTTGAGACACATTATAATAATGTGTCGTTATACACCCTAGCGACTGCACATATAACGACACTAATTATAAGTGTCGGTATTTTTATCAGCGGTATTTTTTTTAGATTTTAAAAATACTTAAATGTGTCGTTATAGCATAATTTTATTGTAGTGTTATCTTTAAAAAATATGCTTTTCCTTTTTTATTTCCTAAAGAGGTTGCAAATATTATACGGTGACCAAGGCGCCAAATTAAGGGAGCCTAATTAGTGTTTGCTTTTAACTTGTATTTACAATATTATTCTCGTTTTCTAAGTAAGCTTAGTTTTAATTTAACATCAAAATATATGTCTTTAGCTTTACTTGAAAGTTTGAGGAATGCCAATGTAAAATTTAAAAGGTAATTTAAAAGTTTGCATATTTAGTGGATAAGGAATGTCAAAGTCATTTATTTAAATAAAATAAATTATTTTGTAAGTGAAATATATTATTCTATCAAATCGTAAATATAAAAAAACCTTTTAAGAAACAAAAATTAATTAATTAATTTTTTTTTGTTATAATCATACTAAAAAATATATATTTTTATTAAAAAAAAAAAAAAAACTTATTATAATATAACATTGAAAATAGTACCTTAGAAACCATCCATATATAACTATTGCATAGTTGACTTCAACTTCAGGGGTTCTACTGAGGTAAGAAGTTAAAATGAGATACGTCTACGGTTGGAAAGATGTTGTTATGGATATTAATTTTCATAGACTTTTACGTACTGATAAAACTACTCAAAAAAAGGACTCAATCCAACAACAATACGACTTATTATAGGACCAAACAATGGCTATGCCAAATCAAGAAAACAAAAATTCGTACCTAATTAATGCCCTAGCCTGTTATCAAACCACTCTTCCTCTCCTCTCCTGCGCCTTAGGCTCAAGTACGTACACAAATGGATTGACAGTGAGAGCTACTGCATCTAGCATCTGCGGTGCTCTTGACCCCTTCGTGTAAGCAACATATCCTAGTATACGCCATTGAATTGGTTAGCTACGATTCTTAAATGTTGCAGTTGGACCATCACCGTAGAAGGTTGGCCCGCAAAAACCTCGCCTCAGAGTTCTTAATCAATGAGATCCAACATCAATCAATGAGATCCAACATCAAGGCAATCTCGCTCTGAATTATATATTTCGCATGAAACATAGCTAAGTTGAAATAAACTATATATATATATATTGAATCCAGAACCACAGGCTTAAACTTTAATTTTGACGCAGAAGAGCTTTGGTAAATATGTCACATTTTTAGACACATGAGCTAGCTAGGATATATAGGACTATAACTCCTTTAATTTATAAGATTCTTCTCTCTCTCTCTCTCTCTCTCTCTCACACACACACACACACACACACACACACACATATATAAATGGTTCATATATGTCATTGTTATTAGATAGAGAATAAAAGTTTGTTTGGCTCATATGTACACTAGATTATGGATGAGATATTGAGGGGGAGAGTCCTTTATTGGATTTCCACAATTAGCATGGGGTAGCATTTCCAATTAATTGGTTGGTTTATTTCTATGGCATCTTCCTTTGGAAACTCCAATGGTTTCAATTCTCCAATATGTAGCTAGTGCCTTTCAAGGGCCCCCCTACTTGTACAATTATACAAGAAAAGACACAATACTATGGTTGAGGAATTTAAGGCTCAAAAAGAAGGAAGAGAGAGAGAGAAAGAGAGAGAGAGAGAGAGGGAGAGAGATGTGGGAGGGTGGAGAAATTTATATTGTTGGGGGGGCCACTCCCAAACTTGCCAAAGGGAATTTGAGGAAAGAGGACTATGTGTATACAATTAAAAACAAATAGTTTTCTAGGTATGTGTATATGTCTCCACTTGTGCTTTACCAATTCTCTTCAACAATCCAAATTTGTAGGATTTAACAACAGAGAGAATATTTTCTCAAAAAATAAACAACAGAGAGAATAAAGAGACAGTTTGATATTGAGAACCATCTAAACTTTTTGGCACTAAAAGGAGTTGGAGTGAATATATATATATATATATATATATATATATATATATATATATATATATATATATATATATATATATATATATATAAATATGCCTCTAATCTTATTCTATAAAATATATTGTCCCTTATTTATGCAAACAAATAAAATATTTTATCATACATTCTCCCAACATTCATAGTGGTAAAAATAATAATATTTTTTCTAAGAATGATTGTGCACTCATCGTATGACTACTGTAGTAATTATTTTGCATTATTGCACTTGCAATAACACTTATTGCTTCAAAGACATAATAACTTCTGAAATTTATTATTTTATATTTTTACTTAATTACTTGATCAGTAAATATATATATTCTTTGGAACAATCACAGTGAGATATATGTGCCCAATGTGTACAAATACAGTGTACAAATACAGCTAGGCCATTTTCTATGTTGAATCACGTCCACTTCACCAATTAAAGAAGAGAGGGGGACCAACATATATATATATATATATATATATATATATATATATATATATATATATATAGAGCTCGATTTATTGTGTGACTTGTAATATATAGATTCGCTATTTTATGACTTACACATTAATGAAGATGAATAGAATTTTCAATTAATAATGACACAAAGATCAGCTAAGTTGTAACTTAAGTTCCCATATAATACCTATGAGTTTTCCACTAGACAAGGACATTATATAGGTCGCAATAAATGCCTATCTTCCATGATTCAAGGACATATATTTTTATGTTGTAAATCAATGTCATTGCCAGTGTCTCAACTGGAGTTTTAGTGAAAAAATTCTATTTAATTAATCCCTAACCTTCGCGAGTGTTATTAGTTGTAAATCAACATCATTATGGTGACTCAGCTGGAGTTTCAGTGAAACAAATCTATTTAATTAATCCCTCATCTTATAGATTTTTTTTATAAAAATAGTGGCATTCATTTATGATTTATGTTTTAAATATTTGCTATATATTTACTGTTTGTGTATATGGTACAAACTAATATATACTTTTTTTTAATTACCGTCCATCCATACCTGTTCAATGGCTCAGATTTGATTATTTTTAAGTTATAAACTGCAATAGCAGATCACTTTGAGGAAGGTACCGTTTACCAGGTATCCAAAACAGGGTTATTCTGGTCTTTTGATTTAAGGGTAATTAAATAATTTTATCTCTATTTAAAAAAAAATTATTTTTGTAAATATTATAAATGTTAAAAATTTGAATTTAGTGAGAGTTTTTATTTTTGGAAAGATTATAAATTTTAAATATTCCAATTTAGTTATCATCTTAAATAGTAATATTATAATTATCTTTATTTAATATATTGTAAATAATTTTAATTTTAGAAAATTATTTTTAGAAATTAGAATTTAGGAATCTATTAATTTTTATTATTAATCTTTATTATCAATTTATATTTTAAATTATAATATATGATCTCATTATTTTAAAAGATCAAATTTTACTATTTAAATTTGATTTAACTTAGTCCGTACAATTCTGTTCTAAAAATAAATTTGAATTATACTATATATTTCTATTAAATCAAATATTTAAGTACATTGAAATTTTTTAAAATTTTAATACAAAATTAATGTTTAAATTAAAAAAACTTTAAATTTTTTTAAACAAATTAAACTTTTTAAATTAATGTCTAAATTATAATTCTAAATTTTTTTAAATTAATTCCTAAATTGTAATTCTAAAACTCTTTAAACTAATGCCTAAATTGTAATTCTAAATTTTTTTAAATTAAAATCTTTAAATTAATGATTAAATTGTAATTCGAAAACTCTTTAAATTAATGCCTAAATTGTCATTATAAAACTTTTTAATTTAAAATTTTTAAAATAATGCCTAAATTGTAAGTCTAAAACTCTTTAAATTAATGCTTAAATTGTAATTCAAAATTTTTTTAAATTAAACTCTTTAAATTAATGTTTAAATTGTCATTCTAAAGCTCTTTAAATTAAACATTTTAAATTAATGCCTAAGTTATAATTCTAAAACTCTTTAAATTAATGCCTAAATTGTAATTTTAAATTTTTTTAATTTAAACTCTTTAAATTAATGCCTAAATTTTAATTCTAAAATTTTTTAATTTAAACTCTTTAAATTAATGCATAAATTATAATTCTAAAACTTTTTAAATTAATGACTAAATTGTAATTCTAAAACTTTTTAAATTAAACTCTTTAAATTAATGACTAAATTGTAATTCTAAATCTCTTTAAATTAATGTCTAAATTATAATTTTGAAAATTTTAAATTAAACTTTTTAAATTAATGCATAATTTGTAATTATAAACTTTTTTTTTAAATTAATGACTAAATTAGTAGAAGATAATTTAATTAATATTTTTTTTTATTTTGTGATGTTTAATTACGAAAATACCTTTTTTATAAAATTACCTCTTAACCGGGTAATAAGTAAAATTATTTTTTTATCTTTTTTTCGATCAACGATTAAAAATATTTTTATTATTTATTAAAAAAATACTATAGTATTTCTCTTTCTCTATATATATATAAGACAAATTGATGTGACAATACATAATTTATATCATTGATAATTGGAAAATACTAGTTACACACCTTTCGTGGGATGTACATCCCACACCCCACTCATCCAATGGGTGGAGTGTGATGAGGGGTCACTTTACAATTTGTAAAGTAAACCCTTCATCATTAGATTGCAGGTGTAGCATGTACATCCCTCTTTGGGGTGTACATATGTAGCATGATCCTAATTTATATCATTAATTGTACGTTCTTTAGATATGGAAGTTAGATAAAAATTTAGATCAAAAAACTCAGTTTAAGGTCTCGTTCGGCCATAACGATTAGAACATCTTGTTCCTCTATTCCACAATTTTTTAAAAATAAATTTAATTAAAATATAAAATAATTATTAATTATTAAATTTTTTCCTCTATTCCACAAGAGGAAACTTGTTTTGTTGGAAAATATTGTAAGTACAAACTTTTTTGGTGATGCCTCTTTCATCAATTTATGTCGATCTGTGAAACCAATTTATCCTTTCTTTTCAGATCATCAGTGTCTTACATTCAAGTACAGTGATGATCAGTGTGACTTGTACCAAAACGATATATAGTCGGCTAGGGATGCGACTTCATTTTCATGCAGTTTTGGTACGGATTAATTTAATTAAGGACTATTTATTTAGAGGCTTTCATGATTATACATGATTAGATCTGCACTTTATTAATTAATTAAGCTGATTGATAAGATCAAAACCAACATAATTTGATCACTCAGCCTAGACCCGGTTAGGACTTAGTAATTAATTAAGAATTAATTAGCTAGGTTTAGGATTTAGCCTCGTGGGTACTGTGACATGTATTGTTTAAATTCGAGATGAACTTCAGTTGAATCATGTAGAGATCGAGATGATCATCTCAAAGCCATCGGATGAAAAAAGGAACTATTAGGGCTTGAAGTTATTATTTGTCACATAAAAGAATCTAATTTATCATACATTGTTGTGTTTCTACGTGGGAAAATAATAAATATTACACATCGATTAATCATAAAACAAAGATTTGATGGTTAATTATACTTAAAAAAGAAAAGAAGAGGGTTTCATGGTATTAAACTAATTAACAAAAGCTTTTTGAGATTTATCCATGCATGAATGAAGAGACAATTAGACATAACATTATGGATAGAGCTTATATGCTTTTAAAAGTACAAATCTATTCATACTTGTATATTTTTTACTTTTTTTTTGCTCTTTTTTTAGTTGATTTTAAAATAACACAGGTTCCAATACAAATCCAATAATAAAAAATTCACAAAAATAAATTGACTTATACTTTTAAAAGTATATAAGCTCTATTAAATATATATATATATATATATATATATATATATATATATATATATATATATATATATATATATAATTGAGCTTTTATATTTTTAAAAGTACTAAGTTATTGGTGCTTGTAGTTTTTTAACACTTGGATGAAAAAATGTGGGATTATGATGATAGTGGGTCTCTTGGGTTAAGTGATGGAATAGAATGATGTAGGGGTGAAATTAGTCAAAGAGATAGATTTAACGATAAAAAACTTACATGCCCTAATTTCTTGGTGCTTGTACAAGTATAGTAGCCGGACTCAATATATATATATATATATATATATATATATATATATATATATATATATATATATATATATATATATATATATAAAGTAGAGTAGAGATTATATGCTTTTAAAAGTATAATACCATCTATGCTTGTCAAATTTTTATTATTGAATTTGTATTGAGATTTGCGTTTTTGTAAAGTCAACTAAAAAAAGAGAAAGATAAAGTAAAAGCACAAATTCCAGTACAAATCCAATGGTAAAAAATTTACAATTTATTCTTTTAAAAATATATAAGCTCTACTCTCTCTCTCTCTCTCTCTCTCTGTATATATATATATATATATATATATATATATATATATATATATATATATATATATATATATAAGAGTTTATATATACTTTCAAAAGTACAAGCTCAACTATGCTTGTGAATTTTTTATTTTTGAATTTGTATTGAGATTTATACTATTGTAAAATCAACTAAAGAGAGAGAAAAAAAAGTAAATAACATAAATTTTAATGTAAATTTAATGATAAAAAATTTATAAATATATTTGAATTTATATTTTTGAAAATATATAAATCCTAATATATATAGTACAATATTTATGAAGTACATATTCAAAAGTTCCCATAACGAAATTACAATACTTTTCTTTTTAATGAAACATAAGGTGACCCACTTGCACGTTAGAGACACAAAGAGAGTGGCTAGATCCAAACATAAAAAGGAGGGTCCAATCATAATATTTCTAGTCTCTAAAAACGGACCCAACACGTCCCTCTTTGGCACTCAATAGCACATGTGAAAAGAACCTTAAAGATCTTCTGGAAAAGCCCTTCACAATAACTGTATATCTCTTTTAGGTGGTTTCATTTATTTTAAAGATGCTGTTTTTTTTGGTGGTCCTAAGTTTATTAACTCGATCTCCACCCCGACAACTCTATCGATTGCATCGAGAGCAACACCAAAGCATTTAAAAGCTAAATTTAGTTGTCCCCGATAATATATAGTTGATGTGCATGTATAGTACTGCAGATCATCTGGCCATGTTTAGAGTTAGAAGTGTTTGCGGTCGTCCATAATGGAGATTTAATTGTTCTATAAATCGAAACCACTAATCCAAACCTCAAGCAAAAAAACCTCAAGCTTTGCTCATCCCATGTTTGATTCGTTTAAACCATAAATCATCTCCATTTTCAAAATTTTTAAGGTCTCTAAAATGTCAAAATGAGTGTCATTTTTATAATATTTGCAAAATAGCTAGGTTATAATGTATAAAATTTACTTGTCACGGAAAAAGAGTGGTTACCGTGATATGTCAACGTACATAGTACCTATTACTATAGGTACATTTGTGTGTGTGTGTGTGTGTGTATATATATATATATATATATATAGAGAGAGAGAGAGAGAGAGAGAGAGAGAGAGAGAGAGAGAGATTTTATGGTTTTTTTAAAAACATTAATTATTGATAATTATTTGATATTTATAAATTTTTCACCATTAAATTTATCCTTTTAACTAATTAATTTTACTTTTTAAATTATATTACACCACAATAAAATTAGGTTATAGGGACACATTTTTTGGACACATTATAAAAATATATCGCTATACATCATAGCGACGGCACATATAGTAACACTAACAATAAGTGTCGGTATTTTTGACAGTGACACTTTTTTTTAGATTTTAGAAACACTTAAAAATATTACTATAATATAATTTTGTTATAGTGTTATTTCACCAATCACTTACTAAATATTAAAAGATCATTATTATTAATTCTAATTCTACAAATTTTCATCCAAAAGTCGAATATTCACAAGTAACAATAATATTTTGGTACTTTTACAAACATAAGAGTTTTATATATATATATATATATATATATATATATATATATATATATATATATATATATATATATATATATAGTTCTTATATTTTCAAAAGTACCAAGTTATTGATACTTATAAGTTTTTAGCGCTTAGATGAAAAGATATGTGATTAGGATGATTGTGGACTCATTGGGTTAAGTGAGTGATTGGTGGAATAAAATGATCTAAGAGATAAATTAGTTAAAATGGTAGATCTAACGTATTGAAAAGTACAACCTCATTTATACTTGTAAAATTTTTACCATATAATTTGTATTGAAATTTGTGTAATTGTACTTTCTCTCTCTCCTTAACTGTCTTTATAATAACATGGATCCTAACACAAATCCTATGGTAAAAAATCACAAACATGAATGAGCTTATACTTTTGACAGTACATAAGCTCTACTCTATATATATAGTTTGACTACGATGCTTTTAAAAGCATCAAGAACAAATCGTTGAATTTATTTTTTTGACTAATTCCATCTCTTAGATCATGTTATTCCACCAACCAGCCACTAACCCTAGAGGACCACTCCTGATCCTACAAAACTTCATCCAAAGACCTAAAATTTACAAGTACGTACTAATGACTTGACTAAACTTATAAGTACGGAAGGCTCCGTGTTTATATATATATATATATATATATATATATATATATATATATATATATATATATATATATATAGTCTGACTACTATATTTTTAAAAGTACCAAGCAATTGTTGGCTCTAAGTTTTCTACCGTTAGATTTATTCTCTTGACTAATTTCATCCATTAGATTATACTATTTCACCAACCACCCATTAAACCCGAGAGGTTCACTATTATCCTAACCGTACATCCTTTGATTTAAGGGTTAAAAACCTATAAGCGCCAATGACTTGATACTTTTAAAAGTATAGAAGTTTAATTATATATATATATATATATATATATATATATATATATATATATATATAGTGCGGCTGGGGTACTTTTATAAGCACGAAGGCATCCGTGCTTATAAGTTGTTTTGGATGTTCGGACTTTCGAATTAGCGATCGGCTCCGTTAGACTTGATTTAGAGTATTTGAAATGCCTAGAAAATAAATTTTACGATTTTTCAATATCATTTGTCTAATGATCGAAAAGGCTAAAAATCAACGGCTGAAAATAAAAATATCACAAAATATGATGATATGACATTAAAATTTTAGATCAAACATATTAATCCTATTTTATATAGTATAGAGAATTTTCTATTAAAATTTTATATGATTTAGACATTTCTACACTGTTAAACTTACAAACGGCTTACCATGATCATTAAAATTATTGATTTTGAGTCATTTTGATTATAAGGCAAATGATATCGAAAAATCGTGAAATTTATTTTCTAGATATTTTAAATACTCTAGATTAAGTCTAGCGAAGCCGATCGTCGATTCAAAAATTTCAATATCGAAAATAATTTATAAGCACGGAGGGCTCTGTGCTTCCATAAACACATCAGCCTAACTCTCTCTCTCTCTCTCTCTCTCTCTCTTTCTATATATATATATAGAAAGAGAGAGAGAGAGAGAAAGAGAGAGCTAGGCATGTGTGCTTTTAAAAGCACGGAGGCTCCCGTGCTCCCACGCTGTTTTCGATGTTTGGACTTCCGAATGGACGATCGGCTACATTAAACTTGATCTAGAGTATTTAAAAGGCATAGAAATTAAATTTCGTGAATTTTCGATATCATTTGTCTAGTAATCAAAATGACTCAAAATCAATATTTTTAATGATTGTGGTGAGCCGTTTGCAAGTTTAACGGTATAGAAATATCAAAATCACGTAAAATTTTGATAGAAAATTTTTTATACTATATAGAACAAGATCAATATCGTTGATCTAAAATTTTAGTATCATATCATCATATTTTGTGAAATTTTTATTTTCTGCCGTTAATTTTGGGACATTTTGATCATTAGGTAAATGATATCGAAAAATTAAAAAATTTAATTGCTAAATACTTCAAATATTCTAAATCAAGTCTAGCGGAGCCGATCGTCAATTCGGAAGTCCCAACATTAAAAACAACTTGAGAGCACGAAAGTACTAAAAGCACACAAGTCCTACTATATATATATATATATATATATATATATATATATATATATATATATATATATATATATAGATAGAGAGAGAGAGAGAGAGAGAGAGAGAGAGAGAGAGAGAGAGAGAGAGAGAGTTCGGTTGGAATATTATCGATAGCACCAAACAATTGGTGCTACTAAGTTTCCAGTCTTGGATGAAAGGATGTGCGGTTGGGATTATAGTGGTCCTCTAAAATTTTTACTATTCAACCAACCACCCATTAAACCCAAGGGCCCAATATCATCTTAACCGCACATCCTTTAATCCAAGGGATAAAAATTTATAAGCGCCAATAACTTAGTACTTTTAAAAGCATAGGAGCTCAATTATATATATATATATATATATATATATATATATATATATATATATATATATATATATAGTTTGGCTGGAATACTATTAATAGTACCAAGTCATTTGTGCTATTAAGTTTTTAAATCTTAGATTAAAAAATGTGTGGTTGAGATGATATATAGTGGGTCCCTTGAGTTTAATAGGTGGTTAGGGAAATAGTAAAATCTAACGGATGAAATTGATCAAAGGGGTTGATCTAAGAGTAGAAAACTTGATAGCACTAAATATTTGGTGCTATCAATAGCATAGTAGCTGGACTTATATATATATATATATATATATATATATATATATATATATATATATATGTATGTATTTGAGCTTTTTTTTTTTAAAAAAAAAAGTAGCAAGTCATTGGTGCTTGAAGGTTTTTAGTCCGTGGATAAAAAAATGTGCAGTTAGGATAATAGTGGATTCCTTAGGTTTAATAAGTGGTTGGTGGAATAGCATGATCTAAGAAGTAAAATTGATTAAAAAAATAAATTTAATGATAAAAAATTTACAAATATTAAGTGATTTGTACTTTTACAAGTAGTATAGCAAAACTATATATATATATATATATATATATATATATCAACTAAAGAGAAAAAAAAAAAGATAAAATAAAAAATATAAATCTCAATATAAATTTAATAATAAAAAAATTACAAGTATGGATGGACTTTTTTTTTAAAGCATATAAGCTATACTCTCTCTTTCTCTCTCTCTATATATATATATATAGGGTCCGACTATTATACTTTTATGAGTAAAATCTCTTCGTACTCATAAATTTTCAGCTCTTGGATGAAAAAATATACGGTTAGAATTGTAGTGGTCCTTTATTATTTATGCTATTTTACCAACAATTTAATAAATTCTAGAAAAATCACTATCATTCTAACTGCACATCCCTTTATCCAAAAACGAAAAAATCATGAATATAAAAAAATTTATACTCATTATAATATAATAACTCTACATTATATATATATATATATATATATATATATATATATATATATATATATATATATATATATATATATGCGCACTGAATTTTGTACAGCTCATCTCCTTACATCAGCCGTACCCGTGCCAGTCTGGCACGGGGACGAAGCAAGTACATGGGCAGTCCATGCAGAGCACGTACCGTACTCGTTGTATAAGCATTTCTTATGCACCATACCACTTAAATGGCATATAATAGATTCTTCAAAATGATCTGACATCTTCAAACGACATACACCATTAAAATTTTAATAAGTGTTAAAAATGGTGCAATTTTTATAATAATTCTTCTTTCTTAGCATATTAATTAAAAGTTTCCAAACTCAAATAAAAATTCCAACGAAAACTTCATGCCTGACCAACTTTTGCATTTTTAATTTTGTATTTATATTTTTTATTTGAATTATCAAATTAAAATTTTATCTTTAAAACATCTTCAGCAAATATTAAAGTGATTTGCTTATACTATATCATATTTAATAAAATAATTTAAAACTGATAGCTTTCAATATGTTCTTCTTTGATGCTTCTCTGAGAATAGTTTTTGCTGTAATTTTATATTATCGGCACTCCATCAATTTTAAGTTTTTTTAAGTCATTAATTCAAAGAATAAAAATAAGGTATATATAAGTATACACTCTTTTATGGTGTATATCTTACACCCCACCTCATTCTGTGGTGGGGTGAATTTCACTCGTCACTCGATATGACGAGTGAAATAATACCCACTCCAAGATGGGGTGGGGTGTAGGGTGTACACCCCTAAAGGGGTGTACACCTAGCATCGCCCAAAAAAAAAAAAAAAGCGTACGAACGTACGTATGCACCGGGTGCGGGAAATAATTTAGGAGGGGAGGGACCATTAGGAAGCAACAACACAGAGAGAGGTGTGGAAGGAGGTGACCTGACGAGCGCGTGACGGTCTTAAAAGCCCGCGAGCCGGGGACCAGAAGCCGGCCCGGTCCGGTCGCACGCGGCTCAAAAAAATAGTCACCACTCTCCCCACCCCCACCCAAAAAAAAAAAAAAAAAAAAAAAAAGGAGAAAAGAGTCTCCCTTTAGGCTTTGCCAAAAGACACGGCCGAGCCTCACCACGCTTGTCTGTCCCGTACTAGCTCGAGGTCCCCTTCTTGTACTACGATTTCTGGCTAATTCTGAATTTGTCCGTTGTCCGTTAACTGTAACTGTTACAGTTAACGGAAAAATCTGTGAAAATTAATTAAAATTACAGGATAGTTATAAATGCGTGTAGAATGTTGTTACTATAAATAATTTGTATAGTTGCCACTACAATAAAATTAAGTTATAAAAATATATTTTTATACAAATGTTCTATTTATAATATGTCGTTATATGTCCTACCGACTGTACATATAGCGACACTACTAATAAGTGTCGGTATTTTTGCCAACGATATTTTTTAAATTTTAAAAATACTTAAAAGTGTCGTCATATTATAATTTCATTGTAGTGTGCATGTATTCAAAGGAGAAGTGCATTTTTAAATAAGCAGCAGTAAGAGTACCTTCAACATATAGAAAATATATATATATGTATATATATACTAAAATATATAATTAGGGAGGTAAACTACAATTAAAACTGCGACTAATTTTAGATGTAGCGGTTGGATTTTATTGTGCAGCTCCAATTTCTGGTGGACAAATACACCTTATCTAAATTTGGAGAGATTTTAGAAGGCTAATATAGGTCTCGGAGAAATAAAAAATTATCTTTTGTCGAGATACGAAAAAGATAAGGCTTGAGAAAATGATGGGTGAAAGTGAGAGTTTAATTTCATAGGAAAAAACAGAGTTTAGATTTTGGAAAATGTTTTGCTTGTAAACATGTTTCACAATATTTTATAAATTGAAAAATTTAATGGTTGGATTTCAACCTTGAAATATAAGTCATGTTTATTTATTGGTGATTTATACTTTTTCTACCAACTAAATACTGGTAGGTATCTATATTAGTTTGTAAAATTTGTTTATGACTATAGAATTACTCTTAGGCTGCGTCTGGTTCAGAAATAAATTAGAATTGGTTATTTCAAAAATATGTACAAGTTCAGAAACAAATCGGAACAAGACCAATTTTACATTTGGATGAAAATTGAGTTGTTACTAAATATAAGAAAAATAATATTTGGATAGTTAGATTAGAATGCTGTGAATAAAAATAATTATATTTTTAAAATAATAATATTTTAACTAAATAATTAATATAAAATATTAATTAAATAATAATTTAATTTATTTAATTAACTATTGTTAGATAATTTTGAATATTAATTGATAAAATAATTAACAATAATAGTATTATTAATAAATAATTCAATTAATTAAAAATACTTTAATAAATTAATTAGTTAATTATCTAATAATTAGATAATTAATTAATAAAATAATTAGACTAGTAAAAATATTAGATTAATTAAAGAGTTAATACAATAATTAAAATTATATTTATTTTAATTAAGCTTATTCTCAATTAATTAATAAATAATTAACAATAATGAGTATTATTAATAATTAATTATTTAATTAACTACAAATAATTTAATAATTTAATAATTTAATAATTTAATTGGTTAATTATTTAAATACTTAAATAATTAGTTAATAAAATAATTAGATTAGTTAAAATATTATATTAATTAAAAAGTTAATACTATAATTAAAATTATATTTATTTTAATTAAGCTTATTTTCAATTAATTGATAAAATAATTAACAATAATGAGTATTATTAAAGTATTATTAATAATAAATAATTTAATTAACTACAAATAATTTAATAATATAATAATATAATAATTTAATTAGTTAATTATCTAAATACTTAAATAATTAGATAATAAAATAATTAGATTAGTTAAAATATTAGATTAATTAAAGAGTTAATACAATAATTAAAATTAATTATATTTATTTTAATTAAGCTTATTCTCAAATGGGAATAAGGTTTGTTCCAGGAAAATACTGTAACAGTAGTTCCAGTCTTATACCAGCTTATTCTAAAAAAACGAAAACTATTGTTCTCATTCATAACCAAACACGTTTGAAGAACAAGACTGAAACAAGATCTTATTCCATATCTTGTTACATAGAGTTAGAATTTAGAAGGCTGACCAAGTTCCTATTTAATTCTTGAGAAACCAACTATTATATCTTTTTTCTTCATCTACTCTTATCAGGAAATTTATTTATTTTTTCTTTATTAAAATCAGTACTCGATCTGACTATAAAGTCAAGATCAAGGTCGAATTTTATGGGCAAAATTCTAATTACCTGCGTAGAGTTTTAAAAATAAAGTTGAATATCTAATAATAAAACATTTTGAGACTATATAATTATAATAAAAATAAAAAATTATTAACATAAAATATATAAATATTATTGTCTAGCAACTTAAACTTTCAGAATACAACGATTATTTTATATAATTTTCACATGATACTAGAGCAGAAGGCTCTGAGTTCGAGTCATATCAAATTTCTAGCAACCCTCTATTTAATTTAAGTTCACGTTATAGTTCTATTAAAAAGTCTTGAGTCATTTTCTATCAGCTTAAATTTTTAAAGTACAACGATTGATTCATATATATAATTTTTAAATTAATCCTATAAGGATTGCTTCATATAATTTTTGAATTAACCTTTGAAAAAGTATTTAAAAAATCTGCATGGTCAAATTTAGGCCACAAGAAAGACTAGATGTTTTAAAAGTAAAAGCTGGAATAAAGTAGAATAATTGAATGAATGGAGGATAACTTGTTATTACATGGTTGATGATAAGATAGTACATGCTACGTGTACCCCAAAAGTGTTGTTTTTAATTAAATATGTTACTGATTTATCTCTCCATATGACATAAAATTTTTATTAATTTATGTAAGCAGTTTAAAAAATATCATGTGTGTTTGTATATATATATTTATGTAAGCAGTTTAAAAAATATCATGTGTGTTTGTGTATATATATATATATATATATATATATATATATATATATATATATATATATATAGTTAAGTTGCAATGCTTACGATAGTAAACGGGTATCGTTGCCGTCTATTTATTTTTAATAATGGATTTTTAAATTGATGATCAGCACCGGTGAATATGATATAGACCATTTAAACAATCTGAAAATTAAATTTTAATTTTTTTCGATATCATTGACCAAATGATCAAAATATTGTAAAATTTATAATTTTAATGATATGTATGAATTATTTTTTTGTTTAACGGTGTAAACAATACTAAATTAATTAATTCTTGATTAATTTTTTTTAAAAAAATTATTTAAAATTAATAAGATCTATACTCTTGATCTTGATTACAAGACCTCTATTATTATTTTTTTGAAAGATATTCATTTTCAGCCGTTCACTTAATAGATAAGAAAAAAATATCGAAAAAAAATATAAAATTTAATTTTCAAACAATGTCGTCGATCATCATTTTGAAAGCTCCATCATCAAAAATAAATGGATCGCAACGGAATTCGTTTGCTATCGATATATATATATATATATATATATATATCTTGCTGTCAAATTTGTATCACTACAGTTAAGAAGACAAATTAGTAACGAAAAATGCTTGATGTACACTCAAAAATAAGTGTACATCATACACCCCACCCATCCTAGGGTGGAGTGAATTCCACCCATTACTTCGAAGTGATGGGTGAAAAGATCTCCACCCTTGGATGGGTGGGATGTACCCTCTATACCCAAAAATGGGTGTAGAGGTAGCATTGCTTTCGAGTAACACTATAGTTAAGAACCTCTTATGTGGGTACGCAAATTGAATCTGTTATTATAAAGTTTTTGCAATCTTTTACTTATGTGATCAGTGTGGCAGATTTTTGTTAGTTAATTTGGTTTGCTCTGATTTTTACCATCCTACCAAGGAATAATGGTCTTACAAGTTAGGGTTAGTGGGTGGTGGAGCATTGCAACTGTTGAGGGTGGGGCTCTTTGGAGACATATCAAGTACCTTCTCATTAACTATATATAGGGCTCCCAAATGAGCAAGAAAAATGTTGTCCGTGCATTTTGATTATCAGGTGTATATTTTATATCTACTATTCAAGAATTTAAAAATATCCTTTCAGATTTCAAGTTATTTGTGAAAAAAAAAAAAAAAAAAAGAAAAGTTGATAAGACTGATATAAAATTATTATCCTTCTGATGAATGCATAATATTTTTTATTTTATTTTTAAATATACAGATAATATTATTCAGCAGGTAAAAATAGGAAGAGTCCCACAAGGTAATGTGCATCTCACTCAACATGCCCTAGGAAAGGGGGTGGGAGATGGGAGTATGAAAGAAAGCAGAATAAAGTATGTGGGGGAGGGGGGGGGCATGCATGAGTAAAGCAACCCCCTATCCCCTGGGAAAAGTAGAGGAAAGGGAGGGAGAGAGAAAAAAAAAAAATAATAATAATAATAATAATAATAATAATAAAATTATTGCCTACTCCTAGTGCATCTGTACATCTCGTGTGCCTTAAACGTTACTACGGAAGAAAATTAATAGAGTGCATAGAACATCCCCTGGCATCTTATAGTCAAAGAACAAGAGGAAAAACTTAAGTAAAAGTCTTAAGATTAGAATCGTAATTATTTACTAAATATGTTTTATGACATTCAAATTTTTATTTTATTTTTTTTATTTTTAGCTGTTGGACTACTGCTTATCTGCTTAATTAGGTTCTTGATATTTAAAATTTAATAAACACTTGTATTTTTAAAATTTAAAATAAAAATTTTATAGAGTATTCTTTAATAATTAATACCATAAAAAAAAGATATTAAATATATATTATTTTTAAATTTATAATTAATTAATATAGATATTAAAGATATTAATATAGTGTAGAGCTAAAAATATAATTTATTGAATAAACGAAAACTAAAAATGCAAAAAAGAAATGCATAACCAATCATTTCACTTCATCTACAAATTAAATTATTCTTGTGAATCAATTAGTAAACAAATAATATTATCTCACCCATAATAGAAAGGAAATTTCAATATAAATAAAAATATTTTAAAATTTGCCAAAAAAAGAAAGATATTTGAAAATAAAAATACATATTTAAATAAAAGTAAAAAATTCAACTCAACTTAGACTTATCTTCTTTTTAGAGAGAAAAATTATACTACCCGTTTTGTTTATTTTTTTAAAATAAAATTAGCTAGAAATGTGAAACAACTAGTCTTCGAACTCGAAAAATAAATTTAATTAGATTTGTCTTTTTCATCATAGAATATATATATACTCTCAAAAAAAATTTCAACTTTTTCTATACATTAACTCATGATTCATAATTTTTATAAAAAAAACTAAAAGATACTAAAAGATAATTATAAAAATACTAAAAAACACATATATTTCATTTTCGGTAAAAAAAAAAAAGAAAAAAGAAGACTTAATTATAGAAAAACTAAAAATTATATAAATAATTATTAAATAATTAAATATTTTATTTGTTATTCTCAAAAATAATGTTAAAAAGGAAAAGGCGAAGAAACACGGAAAATATTAAAGAGGGAAAAAAATTACTTAATTTTTAAAATATAATTTTAAAAAATAGATAGGACCCACACTTTCCGAATTAAGGAGCTAGATGCGGTCACATCAGATCAAGGATACGGAGATTTATAGTTGTTTATAGATAGTGCAAGCTTACATTAAAAGAGAGAGAGAGAGAACCACAGTGTCCTAGAACGAAATGTATTTATATTTGGTTTGTAGGAAAGATTTGTATTTTGCTACGAAAGGTCCTATGTGTTGATTAAGAGTAATACTATATATACATCCAAAAATATAGATGTGTATTTTATATTTCATCCATTTAAGAATGAAAATTTTTCTATCCATTATTTTAAAATGATGGATGAAATTTATTTTATCTTTGAGTAAATGAGGTGTAAAATATATATCCCAAATGAAATGTATACATAGCATTTATCATGTGATAATCATTAAATTGCTAGTTTTAATGAGAACCAAAGTTAAAAGATGTGTCAATATATATATATGGCGGTGGTCTTAATATAAATAGATAATTTTATAAATATTTTCGTCAACAAATCGAATAGTAGATATATTTTTATAAAATTTAAATTTTTATATTTATTTTTTTCAAAAGTTCAATTACATTCATATTTATTAATCTGGTTTGTTATCATTAGTTAACTATTTATTTTTTAATAGAATAAAAGTAAAATATTAATTTTATCATGACAAATATGTCTCTTCTAAAGTCAAAATTGTTAGCATCGTACAAAAATGTTCACCCAAAATTTTTTTCAACGATGGTCATTTTCTTTCTTTATAAAAAAAATTCAATCCACCATTAATTGTCGACCTCTTCTCTCACTCATTTTGTTCTTAATTTATCTATCTATTACTTTACTTTTTCACTTATTTTTTTCTGAGTTATGAATCCAAAACTAGCATGAGAAAGAGAGAAAGGAAGAGTAAGAGAATGAAGAGTTCACAGGATTTTGATTAAGAGCAGAAGAAAAAGCTTAGAGTGGGAGAGTTTTGAACGTTGGTTTGCCTTCAAGTAGGAATAGAATCTATTTTAATAAAATTAAATATAAAAAATAATAGCAAGATCAATTTATCTCACTCACTAACTAACATTAATTATTTTATTGATGATTATCTATATTATCCTAACGGACACTAAGAATATATTTAAAACCGTTAGAATTTTTAAAATAATAAATATAAATATTTAAATTTTATAAAAATATATTTATTATTCAATATATTTATATAAAACTATATAAAATTATCTCTAATATAAAATGTATAGTGCACCTCCCTTCAAAAAAGGTGTAGCAGTCTCACACAAAACCTTGCTATATGGGACTAGTAACAAGGATTTTTTCTTCCTTTTTTTTTTTTTTTTTTTTTTTTTTCGATCCTTTTGTTTTTGTTTTTGTGCTTCACAATATTATATATGAAAAGGCAAGTCCTTGGGAGGACCTGGGTGGTGGGTTTTCCTCTGAAAATGGCAGGTAGGAGCTTTTCAGAGTTAGCACAAATATTATTTTCAAGTGTAATGAGATAGTGATGTATACCCAAGGAACATAGAGGCTGAAGGTATATGCTGAAAGGTCCAAAATCAATCACAATCCATCCATTTCAATCTTAATGAAACTGTGGGGGTGCACCTTTGACAAGTCTACATTAGATGGTACTCTTGTGTTTGTTCTTATCATGTGTTCTTCCAATGGAGAGCATTAACCCAAACCTAGCTTAGACATTTCACAGGAGAGCATGTGGCTTTAGGTCACTGTAGGTTAATTGAGCCTTCATCCATTTATTACTTTCCATCTGTATCTCTATTGGATTGTACCTTTTTGGATTTACAATATATTTGAAGAAATAATTGTTATGATGGCTGCATCTCAGAATACTAGTCAACTGGAGGACAACTTTGGCTGGTACACGCAGCTCTTTGTAAAATATTTCTCCAACCCACAGTTGTTGATGTGGTCACTCATGGTGAAATTTACATGCACCATGACTCTATTTATGTCCTATATATAATTAAAAAGAGGTTTTAACTATTCTAATTTGATACAATTAATCCGCTCTTAGCGTAAGTTATAAATTAAAATTTTGATGGTTGGTACACGATGTTTAATTTTAAGTTTGAAGAGTAGATGACTTTACACTTCTAGCTATATTTATTTAAAATATAAATAAATAAAACAAATATCATGTTATTTTTTTAAAAAAAAAACTATTCTAATTATATATATATATATATATATATTCTGGAGTAGTAATTAAGTTTTCCAGTTATATATTTAAGCCAATTAGCTAGTGGTTAGAGGAATGAGCAATGCTACTGTACTTGCACTTTTGCTATTCAAAGTCGCTTTTTCTACACTAATATATATATATATATATATATATATATTGTCAATCAATCATTTTAGTATATAAAAATTTTACAGATATCTACAATTTTAAATAATTAGATATAAAATATACCAATAGCATTTCTCGGGAGCGGAAAATGAGGACTAGTGTCAATTTTTAGGGTTCTTAAGAAAAAAACAAAAAGGATAAGATCCTAGCTAAGTCCTTTGGAGGTAACAATCACCAACCAATCCCCAGGACCACTTCCAAACACAAACTCTGCAGCAGCAGATATAAAGCCAACAGCTATAAAGAGCCTCAACCAGTACCAATGGAGTAGTGTCACATATTTTGAGAGAAAGAGAGAGAGAGACCCACACTAATTTTAGTACTAGTATGATCACTCAAAAATTCTTTGATGGTAAATTACTAATGTGTTGGTATACTGATATATCGAACAAGAATAAACTTACACATTTATCGGTGGTCATAATAGGGTACCCAAAGCATGCATTCCCCCCAAATTTAAGTCACATAGCCATCATCCTCTCTTGACTGATAGTTACACATGCATGAAACTGCAGGCGTATGAAGAAAGAAAATTAAAAAGAGAAGAGAGAGAGAGAGAGAGAGAGAGAGAGAGAGAGAGAGAGAGAGAAAGGGGGGATGGTTAGGTGATGGAGTTGTAGGACTGGTACTTGGTTGTTATGTGAGAGCCCAAAAAGCCTCCTCCAGCAGCAGAAGCCGCAGCAGCAACTGAAGCAGCAGTGGACCTTGACAACCCTCACACCGTATAGGGTCAGCTCCTCTGGAGTCCACCCCTCCCCTCCCCCATTCTCTCTCTCTCTCTCTCTCTCTCTCTCTCTCTCTCTCTCTCTCTCTCTCTCTAGCCAACTACAAAAGAAATAGCAAGATCACAAATTAACCTCCCACACAACTAGCATGTACCCACCAAACATCCACACCTCACCATTCAAGAAAATATATAATCGGATCCAGTCAAACGACAATAATATGACGAGTTGAGATCTCTTCGTCCTTCCCCTTGTAACAAGTCCAAACTTTCTAACATGGGCAGCGGCGGCGGCGGCGGCGGCGGTAGCGGTGCGATGAGCGAGCGTGAGGCTCACGACTTCATGGCCGTCGACTCCTTCGCCCAGCTCCCCTTCATCCGCCCCGCCCCTCCCCGCGACAAGTCCTCCTCCTCCTCCGCCTCCTCCTCGGCCATCCGCCTCTTCGGGATCGACGTCCCTCACGACGCCTCTACTTCCTACGTCAAGGAAACTACCGCTACCGCCGCCGCCGCCGCCGCCACCAATAGTAATAACAATAACAATAACAACAACAGTAGTGCGAATTCCGCGGCGAGTAGTACGAGTGCTCTTGCGGATACCGGCGGCGGGCGCAAGTTCGAGTGCCACTACTGCTGTCGCCACTTCCCGACGTCGCAGGCGCTCGGCGGCCACCAGAACGCGCACAAGCGCGAGCGGCAGCACGCGAAACGCGCCCACCTGCAGTCGATGATGGCCGCCGCTGCGGCGGCGCAGAGCCACCACCGCCACCTCCACCTCCACCATTCCCCCGCCGACGCCTACGCCCTCCTCGGCCCCTCTCAGCCGCCCCGCCTCGGCTCCGTCGCCGCTCTCTACCCTTCGTGGCCGGCCGCCGCCACGGGCACGCCGAATTCCGTCGCCGCAGGGCGTTTCTACGGGACGGTGGCCCGGCCCATCAACGGCAGCCCGTTGCATGGCTCGTGGAGGGTGTCGTCGTCATCGGCGTCGGCGTCGGCGTCTTCGGAGAGGCAAACGCCGTTGGTTTTGTTCAAAGGAGAGGAGAGTAGAAGCATGGGAGGGAGTGCTTTAGGTAGCAGTAGTATTGTTGGGTTCTCCACTGCTACTCCTACTACTGCTTCTGCTGCTGCTGCCGCTGCCGCCTCTTCTTCCGCGTCTCCGCAAAGCACTTTTACTGTGCCCGGGTTGAAGGAGAATGTGAGTTTGGATTTGCACCTGTAATTCGTAGTTTGAACTCTAGAGAATTTCCGTTTAATTTATTTCTTTTCTTCTTTTTTTTTTTTTTTTCACTTACCATTTTTTCCATTTCTCCTGTAGAATTTTCGTTAAAAAACAAAAAAACAAAAAAAAATCTTGGAATTTCACTGGAAATTAAATTAATGTGCTTATTATATGTCGAATTCTTCGCTTAACATGAAGTATATAATTAAATACTATATATCCATATCTTGTCAATTTAATTTGTTCTTAATTTCCTCAATGTAAATAGATTTAGGATCGATCTCTCTAATTAAATTAAGCCTTTCAAATAAAAAATTACGTTAGATCGATCTACTTAACTTATGTTAATTATAATTTTCACACTTCTCAGAAATTTTTGTCTTTTTTTTTCTTTTTTTTTTCTTTTTTTGAAGGGATATATATATAGGAGATTTTTTTTTTTTTATCTTGTAGAGTTGTTATAAACCAGGCATTGATTTTTCTTTTTTTTTCTTTTCTTTTCTTTTTACTCATCATGAATTTCCGAGAACAACTAATTTAATTACTGCTTTATGCATCATTTTTTGAGAATTCAACTTTTTTTTTTTTTCCCCCCTTATTTCCTTCCTATTTTATGTGGAGTTGAATAGCTAAGTGACACTTCTTTTTCTAGTTACTATTAATAAAGTAACCTATAATTAATAACATTGTTGTCGACTCCCTTTAATGATTAGCAATAGCACTTGTAGTTAGGACAAACTAAACTATGTGGATGTACTTCATGTCATGCACATAAAACTTGCCTTTCAAATAATTTTAGCGGGCATTTAGTTCAAGGTACAAGTATTTACTATTGCCAAAAAACTGCATCACTTTATTTATTTTTATTAGTCTGCAACATCGTAGCTATTAATTTTATTACTGACAAAACAGATATTACAGAGCAAAAAGCTAAATGTGAAGTTATTTGTTGAAGATGGTTTCATTAATAAACGATTTTACTGTGCGAACATACTTAAGCCATGGATCTTCTTTAAGCTAAATTTACTGATCAATTGATAGAAACGTATAGAAGCGATAACAGATTGAAGAACTATGTTTACCGTGTCTAATTTGATCTCGACAGCTGCATATTATTTGATACAAATTAGCGAATCTAATACATTCATCGTTATTTTCTCTAGCAACTATATATAAACAAATATATTTGTTAGAAATGAGCAACGAGATCGCCTCATCAATTTTTCTTTTTTATAAAGTGGTGTATGGCATAACTCTTAAAATTATAAAGCTAAAAAGTCTATGTATAGCTGAACAAATCAATCAATCAATTTCTCTTCCCGGCCTGCAGGGACTGGCTCCTAATCTAATTATAAAAAACAATTTATTTATGTTCTGGAATTGGTACACTTGAATGAATGAACTGTAACCACAAATATATGAGTTGCTTAATTTAGTTAAAAGAGTCTGCCATTCTTAGTTCTTATAAAAGGAAATAAATCTTTCACAAGTCACAGCCCAATTTTTCCATGTGCAATGCACATGCAACCCTTGTAGCAGTAAATACAGAATAATTAGTGCACCAAGGACAGGGATAGTGACTACATAGGGAACTACATATATGGTGAAAATGAATAGGTACATAGTGTGGATCTATCAATATGTTGATAATTCACCTTTTAACTTTTCTCTAGAGATTTTAAGAGAGCTACAATTGAGGCAAGTGCCTAGGGAGATTTGCAAATTAATTATTTGCACAGGAAAAAATTGTCCTATTCATATCACCTTATGCACATGTGCTACAACTTTTGAGCTCACAACAGTCATCTTCAGGCTTGTCAGTGGTCCAACTTAAATTTGAGGGGATTGTCTATAAATTTACATATGAAATCCACTACAAATATATGCGCATAAAATTAATTTGAAACTAAATGCTATATATCTTAGAATGCAAATTAAGGATCAGAACAAGAGGCTGATATGTCAATAGAAATCTTAATTTGGCCGTTTCAGAATTCGATATGTTCCCTAATGCAGCTGATAAAGAACTTGATAGTTTGTACCTAAAATTTCAAATTCAAAGTTCAATTATTTTATATTTTCAACTAAATTTATTTTTAAAAAAATAAATAAATAAAATTAATAAAGCAGGTAGCATGCATGCTACCTGTAACTATTTGGCCCATGAACACCAACAACTTATTAGACCTAAACAATCGATTGAAAATGTTTAAGCCAAGTTATTAATTCTAATATATTCATTACATATATGTCTCCCACACTTTTTTATATTATCCGATGTAGCATTGTTGGGGATGTTATATACTCTTTCCCTTCTAAATTGTGACGTCCTCGTTAGCCAAATCATGCACATAGCTTACTTAACATCATTAGGTGGTGCGAAATTTCACCTCACACTTTTGGCTAATAAACTAGCTTTAATATCAACTATAACAATCCGGACTACGTACTAACGCTAATAAGCTATTGAACCCAAACTACTGTCTTAAAATACTTAAACATAATTATTAATTTGAATTAATATATCGGTCAGATATAAACCTCTCGCACTCACTCAATTACCATTTCTCGTATAGAATTTGGGCTGTCACTCTGCCTTTCTATCTCCCAAAAACAAAACAAAAACAAAAACAAAAACAGCTGTAAAGTAGATGGTTTAGTTAGGGCTTGTAATTTTAGCTCCAGTTACCAGAGAAGCTTTAAAGTAATAGCAAAAAAAAAAAAATTGTTAAAACTTTCTCGAGCAGCTCTATACAAATAATAAATCTTGAGAGACATTTTTCTTATTTTTCTTTCAGATTGAGCATGCAAGCGTTTTGCATGCAGGCCAGGCCGGCCCGGCAAAACCAGGATGGGCAGTCAGCTATAAATTCAATTCTGAAGGTTTAGAAAACTGCAGATCCAACAAGTTTACTGGAGCGGGCTGGTCTTTTTAGCCCATTAAATTCCTTGTTGATTGGTTGCAGACATGCAGATCATGCATCAATCTTGGCTTGTCCCTACTTGAACAGGATGATGCGTCCAATCTGCAAAAGATAATAGATAGTTCTAGTAATCTTATTGTCACCCAAAAATCGATCGTATAAGAAATGATCCAAATAATATATATATAACCTTAATATCTCCCTCATGTCCATGATAGCTAGATATCCAAAGATTATCATGAAATAGAAAAGTTTACAAATGGGTGAAGTGGACCACTCCAGTCTGAGTCATTTTTGCCTGAGCTTTTTCACTCTTCCTTTATTCCTTATCTATCGAAATGGCGGTGACACGTGGTTCACGGCGATTCAGTGAATCCTAGCCGACCATCTAAAGCCATGAACCCTTGTCCACAATTTATCAATTGGGAGGAATCATATATAACATCATGATGTGTCTCTCTTCTTTTTCCTTTTCACTCTTCTTTTCTGTTTTTCTTTTGGCTTTTATGTTCAATCTTTGACTCAACTAGAAAATTAGTTCAGAGTCACAAAAATAACTCAACCATTCAAATGTAAACTGAGTTTTTTATAACCTCTTATGTATCTACTAATCCAATTTCAACATGAATATATCCAAGTTACATCCCTGTTTTGACTCATTTATCTAAAGAGCTTGTGCACACCCTTTGTTTCAGCTTTTGGTTTCAAACTTCACATCAATAAGTAAATTGACTATTGTAGCCCGAATTCGTTTTACGCAAATACCTGCAAACGTTAAGTCGATGGCACCGTTATATGGGGCATATGAGTCAACTCGAGCAGTGGTTAAAGTAATTCAGGTTACCGCAGAAAAGCAAATGTTACAGACCTGCTGTACATGCATTGCTGAATTAATACAAAGGCAAATAGGCATGGATTTAGATATATGCAAACATATACTAAAGAATACACAAACACATGTGGCTTGAGGTGTACATATATACAACACATGTTCACTCACAAAAATTCTCGACCGACTTTTTAATTGAAGAAGCTAGAAGCACAAGTTTTAAGCGTCCACGAGCTCATTTCGCTTTCCAAGAACATAAAAAGCTATAGACTTCCTAATTGCCAGAAACCAGTTGGTTTTCGTATCTCAATTAGAGAAACAAATTACATTACCAAAGTAAAGATATGGCCATAACAAAGACAACTAGAATCAAGGGGGTTATATATAACACCCTCCACTCTCACCTCCGTAGTGTAAGCTCATTCCACCACCTTCTAAAGGAAAACATTACGCTTTCCACTCCCTACAAAAACCTCTCCCTTTATTCATAACATAGCATGGCTTTTAACTATTACTATTACCGTAATAACATGCCAAACAACACCGACGATTACTCCACGCAAGCTACTCAGCCCTTCCCCTTCCACCTTTCCATCCTGATCCTCATACTCTTCACGTCCATCGGCTTCTCATGGTATGTAAACTATGAGTCAGCCATCGAAAGGGCAGTCGACCAGCTCCGACTAACAATTGTGGTGCTTCCGCTCGTGCTTCTTTTGGCTGTCCACTGGCTATCAGATGGTGGTGATCGAAGGTGGGTACCTTTTATGTTGTGGCTACCGGAGAGGGATTCGTTCCATAGGGCCAGCGGTTCAGCGTGGGGCATTGGCCTTCTACTGGTAGTTCTACTGTTCATGATCTCCCACCAGTCCTACTTCCACAACTCTTGGTTTCCGCTCTTTAGGTGATGATGTCGTGCGTGACAGGTTGTGATTGGAGGAATAGTTCGCATATCCTGAAGTGATTAAGTATTTAGTTTGTAAATATAGGGAGAATTATAGCATTAGGAATATAACTAGAAGCTGCTGAATATTCAGGTATACATGCTGTACTTTAACAAGCATGGTCAATGGGTGATGTGGTAGAATAGTTGCAAACAATAATTTCTCGAACATAAGAGAAGAAACCTTTATAATCTTTCACTTTGTGTAGAAGAGCTTGCTATATTATCCTAGTCTTCTTCTATCCTTTTCCTATTCATCTGTTGTTATTGGCAAAAGTAAGTACCTTCCCTGCATGAGCATGCGAGTGTGTGCGCGTGCATAGATGACCACCTATTGTGCCAGAAGTTTTAGTTGTAGTAAGAGAGGATGTGTAAAAACAAAAGTAAATAACTCATGCTGCAAAAACTCGTATACATACAGTTGTTGATAACCCATCAAAAAACTGTCAGAAAGTTAGCAAGAAATTTGATCAAATACCAAATCTAGCACCAAATTATCTAAGATACCACTTTTGGGGGCCTTAGCGCGACAACACATATGCAAGTAAAAAGTACATCACAGTTCACAGATCTGTGAAAAAAAAATTCCAAAATTTTTTTACTCTTGAGAAACTGGTATCTTCTATTATTATCGGATGCATGTCTTGCATCCCAGCTTTTACTAATTCAACTATTGCACTTTAAGCATGTTAGCAGTAAGGTCCCAAATGCTTTCCTGTTAAGGAAAAAAGATTTGGGGATCTGGCAGCCAAGGAATCATTTTATCAACTAAAGTCAAATAATTCATTGCAATTGAACATCAGGGTCGCCTTTTTTTAAAATGAACTCCTTTCGGCAGAAAACAAGTTGTCAGTTGGATTTCATTATCTTCGGGCATCAAAATAAAGGAACAAAAAAGAAGGAAAGAAACTTCAGGCACCGCAAGCCTATCTATTGCACCTATTGTTGCCAAAAGAACAAAATGTAGTATTATACTTGATTGAAGTAGACATAAAAGCGTGAAAAATATGCCGCCTTTCAAGATGACATCACATGGCCGATAGGAACCTATGTAAGTATCTTTATTAATGTATAATATAATGTAAGTTGGCATGGACAATAGAATTAATGAATGAAAAAATCACTCGGAAAGTAGAAGGATCCTTCACCTCATCTCTTTTCACAGCAGCATACTCAGCTTCCAGTTTATCTCCAACGCACACCACTTGATTCTGATCTTGACAACCAACATGCAAAAGTTTTCTTTAAGCTGTCATCACATGGACAATAGAAGCCTCTGCAGGTACCCTAGTGAAGAAATAAATATCTGGAACAAGTAATGGAAGAATGCCCAGATTCCCAGGAAAAGAAATGCTCCCTTATACCTCATCGTGGCAACACATTTAGCCATAATTTCTCTTCCAGATGTAGTCCATTAACCACAAAATATGAAATATGCTCTCACAGACAACATTGACGCAATCCAAGCAAGAAGCATCCAGTTTACCATTTGATTAGATGGACTTACATGAAACAGATTACCCCATAAACTGCACTAACTGCTATTTACCTCCATCCAGCTACACCCAGCAGCCTTCTTCAAATCCTTCTCCCCCATGCTTGCTCTCAGCTTAGCCACATCATTCCACTTGCTAGATAACGCAGAAACATCAGCAGCAATTACATAGTTCGATCCAAGCTCAGGCTCTTTTTCCAGAAGAAGATTCATTACCTGATTCATTTCCTCTCCTAAACCACAGAGCTCACCGTGCTTCTTACAGGCCCACAAGAAAGACCTAAGTATTACACTATTTGGAGCCATGGGCATGTTCCGAATGAGCTCATAGGCAGCTTCAACTAATCCTGCTCGCCCAAGCAAATCGACCATACAACCATAATGCTCCATACGTGGTTGGATATTAAACACATTCACCATCCTATTAAAGTACTTCTGGCCTTCGTCAACCAAACCGAGGTGGCTACAAGAACTTAATATGATTGAAAATAGAGTGCTGTCTGGTTTTATATTAACAGCTTCCATCTCAGAGAAGAGGTTAAGTGCATCTCGGGCACGGCCATGATCGGCAAATCCCGAGATCATGATGGTCCATGTTTGCAGGTTCTTTTCTTTCATAGAGTTGAACAAGCGGAAGGCGTTTTCTATGTGCCCGCATTTAGAATACATGCGGATGAGAGCAGTACCAAATGGAACGTCAAGTTCGATATTGTTCACAGATACGAATGAATGAATAGAGCGCCCTGTTCTTAGATCGTTAAGTTTGGTGGAAGCCGAAAGCAAGCTTATCAAGGTGACGGAGTTGGGCAAAACATTTGATAATCTCATCTGGTAGAACATCATCATAGCTTCAACCGGTTGATTGCTGCATCAAATATAACGTCTGGTCAACGACGCATACTAGTATTATCACATTTTTTTATGTCAGTATTTTAGAAGCAACAAAATTTCTCGACCAAACACCTGATTATCGCTTCAAACACCATATCAGAATCCAATTACTGTCCTAAAAAGATTAATCAGGAGCACGCACACCTACCAAGCAACATATCCATCGATAATAGAGGTCCACGAAACGACGTCTCTCACACACATTTCGTCGAACACCTTGCGCGCGAACCCAGCCACACCGCAGCAAGCGTACATGTGCAAAAGCGTATTGCCGACATACGAATCGGAGCAAAACCCCGCCTTTACGACCAACCCGTGAACAGCCGCTCCGCCGCTCCCCAGCGCGGAAGCGCGGCCGCAGGCCTTGAGAACGAAAGGGTACGCAAACTTGTCGGGCCGGAGACCGAGTCTCCGGAGGGCCACGAAGAGGCGGAGGGATTGGAGAGGGGAGCGGGAGGAGGCGTAGAAGCGGACGAGGGAGTTGAGGGCGCGGGGGAGGGAGGAGACGAGCTTCGCAGCGAGGACTTGGTGGTGGCCGAGGGCGGTTTTGAGGAGGAGGGAGTGGAGTTGGAGGGGGAGGAGGTGGAGGTGGGGAAGAGGAGTCGACCGTTGGAGGAGGCGGCGTGGCGGGAAAACCATTTGAATTGTTTTGGGCGTAGGAAGAGTGGAAACCAAATGCTTCCATTTGGTAGCAATGTTAATTGATGTACTATCATGGGGACTTAACGGCTAATTACTTCCAAATAATTAATAAAATTTACATTATTATGAAATAGATGAAGTGTACATTATAGATCTGATTTTGAATATTTAATAAGTATTTTTCTTTAATAATAACATATTATATGATGGTTTGGTAGATGGATATTTTTTTTTTTTTTTTTTTTATAAATATTTAATATTTTATTTTTTTATATTGATTTTTAAAAATTTATTTTTTATTTTTTAAAACTTTTAAGTTGATGTATTTAATTCCTCTCCGTCAAGTTTCATCACTATACCATTTATTTTTATTATTTACACCAAAAATAATTTAAAAAGTAATATAAATATATAAAAAAAATTATTTTTTTATAAAACAAGTAAAAATAATTTGGTCATTTTATTCTTTTCATTAATACGGTAATTTTTTAAAAATATTTTTTAATTTTAAAGGAATAAAATATATATTTTTAAAAATAAAAAAAATAAGTATTTATAGATTTTTTTAAAAAAAAATTTAGCTCCTTAAATTACACTTTTAGGAGTTAAACTACAAGGTGCGTAATATTTTTTTATTTTCAAATTTTAATCTACTATAATTTTTTTGCTCCAACTTACTAAAATTTTATAATTGAGTATGATAACCCAATTTTTACTGTGGAGAATGACCACAGTAAGCTTCATAATGGCTCTGTCCCTGACCTGACCATGTCCTCTGAACTCTACTTTCATAAAATTGTGTTGATTTTCATGAAATAATTTAATAAAATTGTGTTGATTTTTATGAAATAATGCCGTACTTAATCTTATTAAAAAAAATAAAGAATATTTCTAATCTATTTAAAAAAAAAAAAAAAAAAAAATCAATCTAGTCTTAATTATTTTTTACCCTTAGATATAGAAATGTGAGGTTAGAATGATGGTGGGTTCCTTGGATTTAGTGGGTGGTTGGTAGAATAGTATGATCTAAGAGACAGAATTAATTAAATAATTAGATCTAACGGTAGAAAAACTTACAAGCACTTATTACTTTGTGCTTGTACAAGCACAGTAACCGAACTATATATATATATATATATATATATATATATATATATATATATATATATGCTTTTTGTACACCCCCTTGGTGGGGTAAATTTTACTGGTCACATCGAAGTGATCAGTGAAGGAAGCTCTATTTTTGGATGAATGGAGTGTGCGTCATACACCCTATTTTGAAATGTATGTGTAGCATTTCCCATATATATATATATATATATGCAAACTAATTACTGCATGCATGCAAACCTCTGACAGGAACAAAATTCTGTACTGTAATACTCATAAAAAATTAATCTATAGAATAAAATGCTTACTACATAAACTTTCTTTTTTTAAAAAAATATATATGTATCTCAGTGTGTTCCTGTTATGTTATCTGTGTCAAAATAATAGTAAGTATTTGGTTCCGTGACCTGGTGCTTCGGTCACAAATGCCAAAAGATTTAATATAAGTTTGAAGATCAGTTGTCTTATATTTTTAATAAAATATATTTTTTTAAAAAATGAATAAAATGAATAGCAAATTATTTTTCTCTTTCCAAAAAAAAAAAAATAAAAAAATAAAAAAAAGTTAGTAAAAGACTGTTTGCTGGGATGCAATGCAATATAGTTAAAAGTATAACAAAAAAATATAGCAATTATAATTACATATATTTTATCTTATTGAATTTGGTGGAGAATATTGTAACTATAAATAATTTTTTTAGTTGAATGTGATTGAGAAATATATTCATAATTTGTTGTCACTTTATATATGAGATTGTAAGATATCTCTTAGATACAAAACTTATTGAACTATGAACTATTTTGAATCGACGTATTATTTAAATTTTTTAATTTTAATTTTGCTATCTAATAATTCAATTTATTTGATTTGAGCCGGCCAGTAATATTTTGACTTCAAATTTAAAATTAATTGCTTACTTTAATAATTATATAGACATAAGAATTATATGAAATATACTAATTAAATTTGTAAAAATAAACAGCAGATTCAAATTATAAAGTTAAAATATTATTGACGAATTCAAATTAAATAAATTAAAAAATTAAATAAAAAATAAAAAAAAATAATTGAAAAGTCGGAAAGCCAATCCAAAATGGTCCATAATCCAAGTGAGTTTTGTTTGTTTCTATCTTTAAAATTTGTTACAATAAAAACGTATTGTGGCTTTAAAAATAGAGAAGAAAATTAAATCGGATAAATATTTTTCTAATTTGGTCATTGGCCTATGTCCATAGATAATAATAAAATAGTTACTTTAGTTATAATTAAAATAGAGTACAAAAAATACCCCTCTAATAAAAATATTAGCTACCAAATACAATCATACTTTCTCTCTTATGCAACATATAAATAGAATACAAGGTATATTTATATTAATATATGATTAGAACCGGATAAAGGTAGAAATGATCTCAGTAATATTAGACATAATTAACCTAGCTTAATATAATGAATTAATTAAAACAGAATTATAATATTAAAAAATATTACGGTTCAAGAATGCAAGACATATTAAATAATTTCTAGTTTAATTTGAATTTTTTTGTCTTCTTCATCAAAAGAGCCTTATGTGACACACCAAAATTTAAAATAATTTAATATATAAAATATAAAAGAGCTAAACTTTTTATTTCGATTATAATATTTTAGACAGTACGTAGTTAGATACAAGAAATTAAGAGAGTCAAACATGTTAGAGCTAGAGTAATTCTAGAATGTGTGACCCACTGAAAAGTTGGGACGTTATATAATTAGTATCATAGTCAATCACCAAATCAAAAATGTGAGATAAGTTTCGGCTGAATCAGAATTTACAGCGAGTAAAATATGACTTCCTGACTGTTGATTGTTGTGGATAAAGCGCGGCTCCCAACAAGGTAGGCTAGCAAAACGAGTCTTACATGATCTTGAAATAGTCCAATATATATATAAGATATGAGAGGGCTAATTAAACATCTTAATTCGGCTATAATATTTTAGAATGATGGTTAAATTCAAAAAATTAAAAAAATTAAGCATACTAAAATTAGAATACTTCTAGAATGAATGAGCATCCGATCGAGAAGATGGGCGTCACACCTTAATAAGTAAATATACGAGATTTTTTAAAGTGCTAATTTTCTAATTCTCCGGCAACACTTTTGGCCATCTCAAGCATAAACTAGTTATGATACTAGGTTGTTATAGCACAAGCAAAAAAAAAATGTATTCGTTGGACGTAAAAATATAAAATAAAAATAAAAAATAATAATAATAATAAAATAGGTAAATATTTATATAGTTTAGCCACTAGATTATATCCATGAGCGAATTATAGATGAGACTCTAGCCTCCAAAATAGTATACAAAAAATACCTCTGTGATAAAAACTCTAGCTTCAAAATGCACATACTTTTATATTTATATCAGTGACCAAAATTTAAAAAAATTAAAATTAATTTCAATCACTATAATAAAATTAGGTTATAGCGATATATTTTTATGACACTTTTTTACGAGTATATTATTTATATTTTATTTATATTCAAAATTAAATTATAGAGATATATTTTTGCGACACCTTAGCGACTGCACATATAACGACATTAATAATAAGTATTGATATTTTTTTCAGCAGTATTTTTTAAAAATTTTAAAGACACTTAAAAATATCGTTATAGTATAATTTTATTGCAATAAAATTAAGCATATATAACAATAATTATTTTGTTGGTGGTTGAGGTGGTATAGAATAGATATGTTCGAGTAAATAAACAAAACTCTTGGGTATCCCATCCCCCACTAGGAATTGAAGTTATTAGGCAAGAGAATAGCATCTAACTCCAATATTTCTACATTATTCTTATTCTGATCCAAGCAAAAGAAGGAAGACCGAACATTTTTGGGTCTTCTTGTGACTAAGAGATTTAGATGCTCTTTTGCGTATCTGCAATGAAAAATACTTCTTATACATTCAAAATTATGTGTATGATATATATATTATTCATCTTAGAGTGAAATAAATTTTACTAGTCATCAATTCTACTTCTTAGAATAAATAAGATGTATATCATACACCTAATTTCGAATGTTCGAATAGTATTGCGGGTCTGCAATGCTAAAAAATGTAAGGAACCCTCTCAACTATAGCCAATTTGGAAATGCCCTCCTCAGCTTCATCTTGTTTTTTATTTTTATGTTTTTTAACCGGCACCTTTTTAACTTAACTTGCTATTTCTTAGAATCAAATGATTGTAGTCACCTAGATTGAAACATTCACTAAATGCATTGGTAATTTTACTAAATTTAGTAACTCTAGTAAATTTTAATAAATAAAAATAGAATAATTAACGGCTCATAATTAACAGAGTTACTAAATTTAATAAAATTTTAAATTAGTTAACTAAAAGAACTTAAATTAATAAAATTAAAAATTTTATTTTTATCAAGTAGTTCGTTTGATAGTTTTTAATATTAAAATTTAAAATAATTTTTATTTTTTATATAAATGGTTTAATCCATCCAGGACAGGTGTGTTTATATTTTTCAAAAATATTTGAAAAAATAATATTTGTTATGATATGTTTGGTTTCTGAAAAAAAAAATATCTATATATATTTTAAATTTTATAAAAATAGTACTTTTGAAAATGAGTAAATTTTATAATTTTTGTAAAAAATAAATTTTTATGTTTTTGGATGAAACAAGCACCCCGAACCAGTGTGAGAGGTGGATTATAAAATGATACAAAGGAAATTCTTATTAGTTGACTTGACGGTCAAAGTCAATATATAACATTCCTATAAGGAAAATTTGTAAGGACCTAGTCCACCAAGTACCCCTTGGACCATCTAATCACTTGCTCTCCATCACACTAACTTCTATTTAATATTGTCAGTATTTTTCTTTTTTAGCTAATCCTCAATATTTTTTTTTAAAAAAAAAATTAACTCAAATTTAAAAATGACCACAACTTGCTTAGTAGTAAATATTGAAATTAGAGATATTATACATGAATTGATCGATCACCATGGATCATGACTAGTACAATGCACCGAAACTTGCGTAGATTTTAAGAAGAACTTTTTCTTCGTGCCGATGGAGATTAAAAAAATGCTAGATATACACTTTAAATAAAATGTACATTTTACATTCATCTTATTCTGAAATAGAATGAATTCTACTCGTCACATCGATGTGACGAGTGAATGAATACCTATTTCAAGATAGATGGATGTAGGATGTACACTTTATTTGAAGTGTATATCTAGCATTGCTCTTGAGATTAACTGAATAAGCTGAGCTCATATAAAATTACAATATATTCTTATCTGCTTTGATATTCATAGAATAATTGTAATTTTGGATAAAGCTGAATCAGATGCCCATCATGTTTTGATTATATATACCGATTGATTCTACAATGCCTATAGCACTTGCCCAGCATCTAAAAACTGTATAATTGCACTATAATTTTTTATTTATTTTTTTGCCATGTTTATATTTTGAATGTCTTGTAAAAAAATATAAAAAAATTTTAAAACTTTTTTTAGACAATGTTTGGTATGAAATTAACTTGGAAGATAAGGGAGTCCCATCATATTTTTTTTTTATTTATTTTTATTATATATATATATATATATATATATATATATATATATATATATATATATATATATATATATATATATATATATATATATTTTAAAAAAATTTAAAATTTAAGATATTTAAATTTATAAAATATAAAAAAATTTATTTTTAAAAATTTATAAAATTTTAATATTTTTAAATTTTTTAATACTTTTTTTATATACAAATAAAATATAAATATTAAAATTTATTTTTAATAAATATTTTAAATTAAATATTTAAAATTATATAAATAAAAAATTTATTTATTTTGAAAAATTATTATGGTGGACGTTACTTTAACTAACTAATATTCTCTATTTCTTTTATTCTTTGCCAAATATAAATTCACTTATTTCTGAAATTATACCTAACATATTTTTACACTAATTTCGTATTTTATACTTATCCCTAAATAGCTAATTCTTTTTTATTCCTTTTCAATTTCACTACCAAACATGCCTTATTGTTTAGATTCCAGTATTATAATATAGTGATCGATCAACATATGTGCTAAAAATTTCTGAGGTGCATTTTGTTTGTAATCATATATTCTAATAAGCAGTGTCGAAATATTTGTTATTTTTTACTAAAGATAAAAATAAATAAATAAATAAATAAATAAATAAATGTGCTAAGTTTTTAACTAGAGCCAGGTCTCTGTATATATATACGGCCCCAAACTCACTCTCCGCACTGACAACAAAAACCACCCTCTCTCACAAGTCACAACAACTAGATATATACACTTTTCATTAATGTGTGGAAGAGAATGAGCAAGCTAATGGCGAATCCCCCCAGCAAAGCTAGCGTGATAACCCACCCTGCCCACCCCTACCACGCCCTGGTGCTCACTGCCGCGGGTGGCAACACCTTCCTCTGCGACGGGTGCCGGTGCCACGGCTCCGGCCTCCGCTACCGCTGCGACCGCTGCGGCTTCGACCTGCACGAGCACTGCGCGACGTGCCCCCCGATCCTCCCATCCTTCTTCGCCCACCCGCAGCACGCTCTGACCCTCGAGCACTTCCCCAACGGCGGCGGCTGGGACGCCGCACGGCGCGACTGCGACCTCTGCCGCGGCGCGATCAAAGGCATGAGCTACCGCTGCCGGCCGTGCGGCTTCGACCTGCACCCGATGTGCGCGCTGCTGCCGCCCGCGGTTGCAGGGTCAGCGTTCCACCCGGAGCACGTGCTGGCGCTCGTGCCTGCGGCGCCGCGGCCCTGCTCGGCCTGCAGGAAGGAGTGCGTCGTCTGGCGCTACCGCTGCGACCCTTGCAGGATCGACCTCCACCCGGGCTGCCTCCACGCCATGAAGAGCGTCGTCGCCGCCGGGCAGACCAGGACCACGGTGATGAGATTCGGGATCGAGATCGGCCGGAGGTTCGGCATAGGGGCCACTCTCACGGTTGATAGGAATCATGTCAAGTAGTATCTGGTCTATTATATTAATAATAAAAGTATCTCGTTACTTGCACCCACCTCGTTTGGTAAGTGGGATAAGGTGGAGAATAATCCCCTTATCCCAGTTTAATATTCAAACAGGAATTACACTAATGAGAATAGTTATTCTCATATCAAGAAAATTATACTAATGAGAATAGTTATTCTCATATCAAGAGAATAGCGAGGATGGGAGTGGGAATTGGTATTCCCACCTCCACATGGAATACAGGTTTTCTTTTTTTGTGGCACGAAAATTGAAGTGTGACAGTGTGTTGTCTACATCTTTCCTTCTCCTCCATCTTCTCCCCCTTCATCCCATTCCATCTTCTCCCCCTTCTTCATCTTCTCCGATCTCCGATCTCCGTCGCGGCCCCGCTGCGGCAACCCTCTCCGCGTCGCAACCCTCTCCAAATAAATAATATTAAAAAAATTATAAAATTTAAATTTTGTTTTATTTATTGTTAGTTTATGGTTGATAAGGTATGGCTGTTAATTAGCACTAGGATGAAGTAACTTTAAATTGATTTATTTGAGGTATAATTTATATTTATAAAAAAAAATTATATATATTTTATAGTGTTTGGTTTGTAAAAAAATATAATTTTTTATCAATATTTGTTTAATTGAAAAAAAAAAATTTATTTGATTTGGCGAAAAAAAAATGGAAAAAAAATTATGTAGCTTAAAATTTTAATTTTTTATCGACAAAAAATAAAAATACTTTATTTTTATTAAAAAAAATTATAAAAATAAATTTTCATAAAAAAAAATTTATGGCTAAACATAATTTTTCATTCCGAAAAATAATTTTAGATACATTTTACGCCAACCAAACACACCATTAGTTAAATTTAACTTATCAATAAATTTTCACAATAAAATAAACCTCAATCATAAATTATTTTATTTTTAAATTATATTATAGAGGGCAAAATAGTCAATGCACATATTTATTCTCTCTTAATTCTTCTTATTCCTCTATACTCAACCAAACACAATTTTTTCTTATTAATCTTATTCTCCTTATTCCTATATAATTTACCAAACACAATATTTTTTAAACCCGGTATAACTCTTAAATCCAACCAAACAGAAATTTACACTAGTTCCTGCTAATACCATAACTTATACCTATCCCCGATATAATTAAATTTTTTTTATCCCCGAACCAAATACAGCCTCGGAGTTTAAGGTTTTATGCATATGCGTGGGAGAAAATTAAGGCTGGTTTATTTAACATTAATAGGTGATACGAAAGTAAGTTTTTAAATATTTTTAAAACTTTAAATTTATTTTATTTAAAGTAAAAATAATTATATTTTTTAAAATTTAATTTATTATTAGATAATAGTACTGAGATTTTTTAATCTGCCCAATATATAATAGTTTTTATTTAAAATTTTAAGTTACTGAACAAAAAACAGTGTCAAATAAATTGACATGTAAAATTAAAATTAAACGATAAAAAATCTAGCAAAACTTAAAATTAAAATTTTTGCACTGATATTATATTAAATTATATAATTTATTTATTTTTTCAAAAAAATAAGTTACTAAATAACACTATTTTTAATATTTAAATATTATTTAAATATTTATATTTAAGGTAGTCTTTCTAAAAATCGATTCGGCAAATCATACACTTTTACTTATTTTATTCCTCAATTATTACACACACGTTTACATACACGACTTTTATTCGGATCTCACATCTCACATACGCACGTGTGACGCGTGTACGCACAACCACGCAACACACACCACCCACCACCACCACAACCACCAAAATTAGCCTCACCCACCATCATCACTTAGGCTTGTCCTGATCGGACGCTTCTCCTTCTCCGGCGCCGGCTCCGGAGAGCTTGGAGGCCTCGAGGTCGGCGGCCTGCTGGAGGAGGCCGGAGGGGTCGTCCTCGAGGGCGAGCTGGACGGGGGAGGAGCCGAGACCGTCGGCGACGGCGAGCATGATGCGGCGCATCTCGGCATGGAACTCGTCGCGGTCGACGGCGCCGCTGCGGTCGACGTCGAACTGCTCGAAGACGGCGTCGTAGAGCGCGGCGACCTCCTCCGGCAGAGGGGCCCGGGGCGGGGCTTCGTCGTCGCCGAAGTGGGCCTCGAGGAGGCGGAACGTCTCCAGCGCGCGCCGGAGCTCGCACCGCGAGAGCACGCCGTCGCCGTTCAGATCCAGCGCCGCGAACCGCGCGTCCACCCCCCGCCGGAACGCCGCCTCGTCCCCCACGAACGCCCGCACCGTCGACCCGTCCAAAATCACCACCCCATCTCCTCTCTCTCTCTCTCTCTCTCTCTCTCTCTTTGTGATATTTTTTTACTTTTTTTTTTTTTAATTCTTTTTATGGTTATCGATGATGGGCTTGTACTGGGGGAGGCATCTAATAAGGTGTCGGGTGGATTACTTATTATATTTTTTAAAAAAAAACTGAGAGCCGGTTGTTGGTGAAATTATCAAAATGCCATCCGCTGATTTCACGGCCATCCAGAATTTTGCTGGCTAATACGTACGGCTGAGATAAATACTCCATTGCTATCAATTTGTTATTTTCATTAATGCGGTCTTCAAATATTTCGTTATATTTAACTTATATTATTAAAAATATTTAAAAATTAAAGTTTATAATTTTTTAATATTATTTATATTTAAAAATATTTAAAAATATTTAAAAATTAAAAAAATTAGAATTAGCGGTAAAAAAATGATAATAATTAGAGACCAATTGTTAGCAATATGATAGGATCAGATTTACAACGATTTTTTAAAAATTCGAATCCGAATCCAACTATCAATCTTGAAATTCGAATAGGAACATTTTAATTACTTAATTACTTTCGTATCGAGACCAAAATATTTTTGAGAGAGAGATAATATACTATTCATTTCGTTTATTTTTAAAATAAACTTAGCTGAAAATGTGAAGCAACTAAATTTCGAACTCGGAACCTCGGTATCAATCACAAAACTTTTTCCCACTAAAATGTTATATATATCTAATATAATAATATTTGGGTATTACATAACTTAAGAGAAGGAAGCTGGTAATTAATTATATAAATAATAAAATATATCTTAAATGTTGATCAATAAAAATAAAATTGTTAAATTAACTTATAGTAGGTTAAAAGATAATTTGGTATTGAAAGTACTTTTGTAATTAAATATTACAGAATTTTAGCAAATATTTGGGTTGATATTTTTTCACAAATTTAGACAAATAATTTTATATTACTATTTTAAAAATTATAGAAGTACACTAATTTAAATATTAATTTTCTATCATTATTTAGGAAATTTTAAATATGATTAAATATTCAAATTTAATATTTTTAATTGCTTAAGAAATTTTAGAATTTCACTAATATAGATATTAATTTTATACCGCTATTTTAAAAAAATTTGAATATGAATAATTATTCAAATTGAATATATTTTATATATAAATATTTTAAGTACGAGCAAATAAAAAATTGATATAATATGATATGAATGTACTTTTAAGTTCATAGTTTAGCTATAAGATATTTTTTTTATTTTTATTTTTATTTTTTATAAAAGATGACTTTGAAAATAATTTTTTTCAAAAATTTATTTTTAAAAATTTATATATATATATATATTTTTAAGAAAAAATTAACATGCTACCTGTTTTATTTTATTTTTAAAATAAATTTATACTGGATTTTGAACTCGGATCTCAAATATAAACCACCAAACTAACTTTGTAGGGACTGACAAGATTGGAAAAAAGAAATTTTAGTTTTTAACGATCAAAATTCACAACAAAAACCCAAATTGAATCGGTTCATGGCTCTGGTTAGCACCATTTGGATACTAATCATATTCAAGTTGCGCATGCATTCGGCATTTGGACTTGGATGTGCTTACTAAAAGTTGCTAAACATTAGGCATCCGCGTTCCACGTAAATCTCAAAAAAATGTCAAATATTTCTGTGCTGCTCTCGATTTTTCACAACATTGGAGAATACTTATGAGCAAGTAAGATAGATATCTCAAGAAACAGCAAAAGCCAAGAAGATTATTATCAATCATCATCAAATACCTGCTGCGACATTTTCATAAAGTAAAAGTGCATCTTGAGTAAGGACACGCCCATAATACCTCCTCCAAGAATCCCACATAGCAGCACTGATTTCACACCTTCAGGTGGGGGCTGCCGGAGCGAGGGTGTTGACATGCGGCACGTAGTCCCCCTCCGAAACGGGCGCGGTCCCCCCCTCGAACCGGAGCGTCCTCACCCATCGAGCCTCCAGGTCGACCGCCGCGATCCGCCCGTCCACCCACAGCACCACCTCCAGGTTCCCGCTCTCGAACCTCAGCGGCCACGGCGCCTCCCTGCACACCAATGGCTCCTGCCCTCCAATGCGCCCGCCGACCTCTGCTCCCGCGGCGCCTTCGCCCTCTCCGGCGATCGAGAGGGCCAAGGATCCGAGGAGCTCCCATCGATCGGAGGGGCCGAGGGCGACGAGCTCCACGGCGGCGCGCGACACCCGCGCGCAGCAGAGCCGGCCAGCGGCCTCGCCGAGCTGCCACCGCGCGCCGCAGTCGCCGCACCCCGGCGGGGCCGGGAGGATGCCGGCGGCGCAGGAGGCCGGGTCGAAGGAGAGGATCGCCGGCGCGGAGGTCCTCCAGTAGGCGGCGCCTGCGGCGGCCACGGCGGAGCCGGGGACGAGGGCGGAGCCGGGGGCGGCTGTGGAGGAGCGCCACGCCCCGGAGGCGGAGGAGAAGGTCTCGAAGCGGTACTCACCGTCTAGGGTTCGGAAGGCGCAGACGAGGTGGAAGTTGCGGGAGGGGGAGTGGTCGGCGACGAGGGCGAGGTCGGGGGGAGGGGAGGCGAGGGAATGGGGGCGAGGGGATCGGGGGACGGGGGCCCATTGGGCGGTGGCGGGGTTGCAGACGTAGTAGGAAGACCACGGGCCCCGGAGGAGGAGGAGGCCACGGGAAGAGGAGGCGACGGAGAGAGAGGGGGGGAGGAAGGAGAGGGAGGGGTCGGGGAGGGGACGTGGGCGGCGCCCGAATGCGGCGAAGGAGGTAGTGGCAGTGGTGGCGGCGCGGCCGCGGCGGAGTATAGGGTCGGAGAGGGAGCGGAAGAAGACGCCGGAGACGGACCCCTCATCGCCGTCCGTAATCACCCAGTCGTCGTCGTCGTCGTCGTCGTCGTCGTCAGCTGCGGCGGCGGAGGAGGCATCCGTGAAGACCCAGTCGTCGAACTCCATGGCCATGGCGCGGCGGAGTTTTAGTTTCTTTTCAAGTTTTTTATTTTGGGATTCGTCTAGTAAAGAAAAAAGGAAGAAGAAGAAGAAGAAGAATAAGAAGAGGAATATTCTTGGGTGTGAAATATGCCGGGTATTTGGTTCCTTCTTTGTGGGGGTCATTCCTTTATTTATACTATTGCTCTCGTATGTATAAGGTAAAAAAAAAATTTAAAGTTATTTTCTTTCAAAGTTTTAATTTAATTTTATTAATAACTTAATTTTTATTTATTAAAAATACTAAAAATTATCTAATTTAATACCAACATCAATAATAAATTTAATAATAATTTTGTAATTTATTCAATCTCTGAGATGAGCATAAAATAAAATATAAATCAATAACCTATTTAGGCTTGTATGGGATCTTTATAGTCAGAATCATGACAAGCATATATTACTCACAGTTAGAACTAATGTTGAAGCTTTTCTCTCTCCATCTCTCATTCTTATTTATGTTCAATTTGTGTGACTCCTTATATATAGTGGACAAAAGATGTGAATTCCTTGGTTTCCCAATTTAGGGTTAATATGATATATTTGTGGTTAATATGATATTGTGGCTAGTAATATGAAATTAGAATTGGATCCCAAATTCCTCGAGTAAAAATTTTAAATACGAGTAAACACAAAAAATTAATATATTGTAAATGTACTTTTAAACTCACACTTGAGCTATAAGCTAAATATTTTTTTTTTTTTTTTTTTTTTTATAAAAGGTGATTGAAAAATATTTTTAAAGACTTATGTGACATTCCAATAGTCCCACGTCGGATGAGAATGGATTGTGATTGGATATATAAATATCTGGACGCTAATCTTTTATACCATACTATGAATTTTCATATTTTTAAGGTGACGTGGCGCATTCTCTATAGTTTATAATATTTTTAATTTTTTTTTTTTACAATAATTGTCTAAGCATTGATTAATTTAATAATAATCTCTACCACATATATTATTAAATTATTGTAGTGGTGGTGACGTTTGATGTTTCAACAAATCATAATTATCATTTAATAAGTTAATTAAGTATGGTGGTAATTTGCATTTTCTTCTTATATGTCATCCGCTTCCCCAACTCTCTACGGCCCTACCTCATCTCTTTCTTTGTGAAATTTTTATAGACCCTGTACAAGATGTTTCGGCGGCGTGGTCGTAGCGGTGGTGGAGGCGGTGAACGTGATGGCGGTGGAAACTAAGACGGTGATGGTGGAGCTAGAGGCGTAGGCAATGGCAGTGGCGAACCCTAATGCAACTTTTTTACCTAATACTTTATTTTATCACTTACTATGTACATATTTTAATTTTTTACCTTTTTTTTTTTTTTTTTTTTTGCAGAAATCGTTAGTAATTTATTACAATGATTTATCTTTTGTCTGCTAGTGCATTTCTCTGATTCTCCGATAAATCGTAATTCAACACATGATCATATTATTGCAAAAGGGCGAGATCCTGGTGAGTGCCCTAAATTTGTTGTTGCATGATTTCATTACGTGATTTGATATTGAATTGATTTATATCGAGATTTTAGAATAATTTGTTTATATTGTTGCAATAAATTTAGTATAAATTTAGCTATAATAATATATGTCCGCTGCATCGCACGGATCACTACACTAGTGATAATAATTGGGCTTAAATATTTTGGGTTGTGGTTTGAATCAACGAATTATTATTGTTAATGTGGTCCAGGACGTTATATTTAGTATCAGAATCAATCACTAGCCCCGCCGGACGGAAATATGTGACGAATCTCGGTTGAGTCATCTGGACGCTAGTGATAATAACCGGACTTAAGCATTTTTGAGTCATCTGAACGCTAGTCATAATAACTGGACCCAACGAGTTATTATTGTTAGTGAACTGGATTGTTACAATTTACGTCCATAATCTTTTGTCTAAATTTTTATGATACTTTATGAAGAATGAAAAAATTAATATTTTATTTTTTTTATAAATTTATGACTGAATTGTAATTTTGTTAATGCTAGCGCATCTTTAATTGCACAAATTCTTGAGCTCTCATTCAAATAATTTCGGTTTACTAGTGTAAATAACTTCAGTTTGTGCATATCCATTAAAAATGGTTTGAATTTTTTTTTTTTTTTTTTTTTTTTTCATAACAGTCGTTTGGGCTCTCTATATAGTTTAAAAATTTCTATTTTTATTTATCTATTCTATACACTAGCCAAATTAATTGGAATCATAGACTTTTAGTAGCAAAATATTTGATTTAATAAAAATATAGAATGTAATGTGGATCGTGCCGGACTAAAATTCAGGCCAAATCGTGCAGTAGCGGATTTTATGGATGTCGAGCCCAACACTCGTGTCGGGGCTTTGCCTTTAAAAAATAAAAAATAAAAATAAATTTCTTTCAACTAAAATGTTAGCTAAAAAAATAAAATTTATTAAAACATCTATAAAGTAAAAACTTTGTAAAATAATTTTAAATTTTATAAAAATTTGAAATAAAAAAAACATACCCTCTTTTTCCGAAGGTCTAATTAGGCCGACCTTTTTGGGAGATGGACCCGTCTTTTAAGAAGGCCTGTAGGCCAAATTCGGCCAGCACAGCTCAGACCCATTAAGGCACATTCCGGGCCGTGACGGCCCGCACTCATCACCCTCTCTCCTTTTCAAAACCCTAGTCCAAATCCTAGATCCTCTCTTTTCGTCGCTACCTCTTCCTCCTCCTCCGCGCCCCGATACCCTCGCCATCGCCCATGGACAGCACCGTGGAGGCGCTGAGCGCGGCGTACCAGGAGTTCGTGGCGGCGGCGGCGGGAGTCCTCGAGGAGCGCGAGCTCTCCGGCGGCCACAAGACGCCGGCCACCGACGCCGCCCTCGAGGCCTTCAAGCAGCGCTGGGAGCTCTTCCGCGTCGCCTGCGACCAGGCCGAGGAGTTCGTCGAGTCCATGAAGCAGCGTATCGGCTCCGAGTGCCTCGTCGACGAGGCCACTGGCGCTGCCCCTGCCGCCCCCGCCGCCGCCGCGCCCGGGATCCCGCCGATTAGCGCCGTGCGCCTCGAGCAGATGAGCAAGGCCGTGCGCTTGCTCGTCATCGAACTCCAGCACGGATCCGGCGCAGGCGCGGCCACCGCCGGCGGCGCCGGAGGCACTGCCTCCGCCCCCGCCGCCCATCCCCATGGTTCCGCCCCCTTCGACGCCCGATTCCCCGAGGACGGGGCTCAGTAGGTGTGGATATCTATTTTTTGATGTTATAAATTTATCTATTTAGGGTATGGTTTCGGGATCGCATTTACCGGAGAATGTAAATGATGGGAATTTTTTTTTATAGTGATTTTGATTTGCTCAACTTAGCTTCAAAGAATGACTGATGAAACTACCAGTTGATTCAAAAAACCATTTATTTTTATAATCAAAAAGTTTTTTTTCCCCCCAAAGAAGAAGGTTTAGCTAGAGCGCTTCCAAGAGAAATTTTACGCATTTACTACCAACCTGGTGTATTATTGGTGTATTAATAATGCCTTCTTTTTCTTATCAGAATTTGTGAGGTAAAGAGGCCTGCGGTTAAAGCATATTTTTGCAAAAGATAATGATAGAAACCAGTGGATTTCACTCAGAACAGTGAAACTCGCCCAATTTTTTAAGTGATACCAGCCAAAGCCAATCTATTTAGGCTTGTATGAGCTCTTCATAGTCAGAATCATGATAATCATCATATATTACTCATAGTTAGAACTAATGTTAAAGCTTTTATCTCTCCATCCTTCATTCTTGTGATGCAAGATTTTTTTTTTTTTGTTTCAAAGAGTCAGCTGACTACAATTAACCCTATCTTGGAGCTATAAATCTTAATTGGCCATCAATTTGGACATTTCTAACTATTCTGCTTTGTAACATGTACAAAGCTAACTGATACTGTAGTGAATTTGGTAAAATGATTATGCTTCTCAAAGATGACATACATTAAAGGTCAACTTATTGTGATTCCCTATCACTAACATAGATTTTTTATTTTGTGGGTAGATCAATTTTCATCTATGTGAATTTGTTCGATGTCATAGTACCTTTTGGCTCATTTTGGTGATTCTTCTGTTACATCTGGAGTTACTATCATTTTTTATCTTTTATGAATTTATCTGATCTCAGTGTGTTTTGGCTACATCTTGTGTTGTAAAATTCTTCAACTTCTCGACAATTGCTATAAAGAGGATGAAGCTTTATTTGGCTCTTAGGCTTAACTATGGCTTAGCGATGAGAAATGCGTACTCAAAAAATCGCCATCCTTCTTTGTTGCAATATTTACTTTCATTTCTCAAAAGAAGTAGGAGCTAAAAGCGGAATATTATCTTTATATTCAATTTGTGTGACTCCTTATATAGAGCGGACAAAAAATGTGAAGTCAGTGGTTTGCCAAACTTAAATATGAAAATCAACCAAGATAGCAACGACATAGTCTGCGGCTTGTTAATTAAACGCCTTTTTCACATTACAGAGGCTCTTATCTTTTGTTGTCTCAAATTTCTTAAAAGTAAATCTGTTAAAATGTACGGAGATTATATATATTATATTTTCAGGCTGATATTTGGAGTTGACCACTTGTACATCAATTGTGAAGTTTGTAGGTAATGCCGATGTTGAAATTTGTTTTTCGAACCTCTCTTTAACTTAAATTTTCTGAAAAATCATTTAGCTCTCATCGTTCAGTTGGCAGCAGTCTCCCATATTACCATTGCTTGATGTAGTGGTTAAGAGTCTTGAGCAACGCGACTACATGCTTGCAGGTTTTGTGTTGCTTGATTTCTATGAAGAACATACAGTTATGGTCCTGTATTCCTCTTTGAAGTATTAAAAATACTCAAGGAATTATATGGTGCTACCTTTTTTCGTCACTCTCATTGTACCAGCTGAGATATGTTGACAATAGATGTAATCTCGATTCTCTTGCATGTACTGTAATTATTCTAATATTTCTTCCCATTTTATTAGGTTAGAAGAAAGAAATTGCATTTATATAGCAGTGCATGCTGTTATCCAGAGGAAAGGAAATGATTTTTTTTTTGAAATATGTTTGCTTGGTTTTCGTAAAGGAACATAACATGTCGAAGATCGATGCCCACAAGTTCATGTTCACCAAGTAAGTGTCTAACTTGATTTGCATTTTTTGCTTGGTTTTGGTAGAAAATCTCAAGTAGTGATGCTATATCACAGTTACTTATTTGGTTTCCTGTTTTGCCTCTGTTTATCACCATCTGCTCAGTTCAAAAGGTTCTGTTGCTGGTGGAGTTATTATGTTGGATCACTCCTAAATTGAACCTTTTGATAATAACAACTATAGTATTGCAACTGTTTAATTATACCTATGCTATGTAACTGTTGTATAATTCTTCTGTTTACATCTGGAATGCTTATGCCCTAGTTGTACATAAGATTTTCACCTCATAATATAATGTCTTGTTATTTCTTCAAGTTATTGAATCTCTTTAGTCATTGAAGAAAAAGATTAAGACTAAACCCACAATGATGCAAGGGGAAGAACCTCCTCCACTTCAAGACACAAAAAAAAACAAAAAATCTGCTCTGCCCATGGCAGTGCCATTCCAATAGGAGGGGAGGAACCTCCCTGCAATAAGTTGGTTGGTATTATGTGTCTATTGTCACTATGGTTCCATTGTCGGTGCGCGTCGTTGTCGATGGCACTCAAAAGCTGGTACAAATTTTTAAGATCTAATGGTCCACAGAGCATCATTAGATGTGGAAGTGCTACCAACTTTAGTTATGTCCTTTGTTGGTTCTCAAACACAAAGTAAGTTGCCAATGCCATTACTAATTTGAGGAATAGTTCTTGTTTGGTCTGGTTTTGTAAAGCAATATTTTGCTGGGTTGGGGTACCAACTTCAGAAAATCAACTTTCCTATTCAAATATTTTGTTTGAGTGTGCTTCTGCTTCTTGCTTCAGCATAAAGCCAGTGGGTACTTCTTCTAGGGGGCTTTTCAAATTTCTCAGTTGTATTAAGGGCCCGTTTGGTAATGGGTTAAAGTAGAACTAGCTAATTCTGGGATAAGTATAAAGTACGGAACTAGGATAAAAAAGCGTTTGGGATGGTTCCAGAGATAAGAGATTTTGTGTTTGGTATAATAATAAGAAATAAGAGGAATAAAGAGATTAAGTTGGGTAAATTATCTTTTTGCCCTCAAGATTTAATATGTGATAAAAGTTGTTAAAATCTAATTAGTTCGTTTTAATTAATGGATTAAAGCTTTAAAAAAATTAAGATAAAATTTAAATCATAATTAAATTATATTTTTTTAAAATAATATTTAATTTAACATTTTATTTTTTCAAATTAAATTTAAAATTTTAAATATAAAATTTCAACATTTAAATTTTAAAATTTAAAATTTTATAATATTAATTTTAAATTATAAATTTTAAACATAAAATTTTTTAATTTTCAAATAATAACTTTTACTTTTTTTCGTTTTAATTAATGGATTAAAGCCTTACAAAAATTAAGATAAAATTAAAATCAAAATCGAAATCAAAATCGAAATCAAATTTCAAATTATATTTTATGAAAATAATATTTAATTTAACATTTTATTTGTTTAAATTAAAGTTAATATTTTGAATATAAAATTTCAAAATTTAAAGCCTTACAAAAATTATGATAAAATCAAAATCAAAATAAAATTTTTAAAATTTTGAAAATAATATTTAATTTAACATCCAATTAAATTAAAAAGAGAGAGAGGAGAGAGAGGGATTTGTGATGATGAGAGTGTATTGGGAAGAAGGAAAAGAGAGAGAGGAGAGAAAGGGATTTGTGATGATGAGAGTGTATTGGAAAGAAGGAGAGAGAGGAGAGAGAGGGATTTGTGATGATGATAGTGTATTGGAAAGAAGAAAGAGAGAGAAGAGAAAGGGATTTGTGATGATGAGAGTGTATTGGAAAGAGAGAAATGAGGGAGGAGGGGTAGTTTGGTAAAAAAAAATTATAAAATAATGGATAAGAACTGTTGTTTTAGCTTATTCTGTTTGTACTGAAATTACTGTACCGAATAATTTCTGGTGCGTTTGACAAAATAAGGAGGATATCCTCCTTATTTCTGGTTCTAAGCCCAATCCAAACAGGGCCTAAGAGAATTGTATGAAGAAGTAATTTGTATTGTATTAATAGCATTGAAACAACTAAATAAAAATAGCATTGCCTATTTTTATTTTTTCTGATTATTAATAGTCAAAATGTATTATTATTATTATTATTATTTTTTTTGGAGAATCACCCACCTTTCTTCTTCTTCTTCTTCTTCTTCTTCTTCTTCTTTTTTTTTTTTTTTTTTTTTTTTTTTTTTTGTGTGTGGTGTGAAACAAACCATTCTCTGACTTCTGTTCACACAATATGTTTTGAGACCTAACATGTCTTTTTCTGCCTATGATTTCCACCTATCTTATCATAAATGCTTTATTATATGTGAAATGCTTGTGGTTAGGTATAGTATTTAAGATTTAATAATGAGTAACGCCATTAAAATATACACCTCCTCATCAATTTCAGAGTAATTTTAGAATGATAAATAAAATTTATTTTATTTTAAAATAAATAAAATATAAAATGTATATAAATAATAATTTTCTTTAGAATATATTAGAAATATATACATAGCAGCATTCTTATTATTATATTATAATAATCATTGTTAACAAATAAAAACACAAAGGAACAAAAAAAAAAAAAAAAATAATTAAAATATTAGTAAACAGCACACTTCACAATACAACAGGACAAAAGAAATAAAATTTTAATGTAGAGCCCCTAATATTTCCATATATACGCAGTCGTGTCCCCAGATTAGTTTTAAAATTAAAATATAATTTAATAAATATAATTTATAATATTTTAAAAAAATTATCTAAGTCAATGAAATGAAATAAAGATTATTATTTCAGAAATTTTCACATGTAAATTTTTGAAAATGTGATAGCATATATTTATCACGAATAATTAAAATTTCTCATATCCATAATTCATCTCTATTCTATAATACGATCTCTCTCTCTTTCGTGTATGTATTATGTAACAAACACATCACACATCACATCTCAATATTCCACTCTACAGTAAACATTTTGCAGAGAGGGAGAGGGAGAGAGGGAGGAGGGAGAGGGGGAGGGGGAGGGGGATCGCCATTGACGACGCTTTGCGTGCTTGGAATCGGTGATGAGATGAAGGAGGGGGCCGATATACTGCATACGTCGGCGGCGGAGGCGGAGGCGGTGCTGTTGGGGAAGGGGCGGTACAAGTTGTGGGCGCTCGCAGCCATCGTCCTCCTCGCCTTCTGGTCCATGCTCACTGGGACCGTCACCCTCAAGTGGTCCGCCGGCGACCTCGCCCGCTTCTCCGACGACCTCGACCACCCCCTCCGCGACGACCTCGACGTCCTGGTACGATCCCCTAAACCCTAATAATCCCCGTTTTCCCCTTTGCTTACGGATTTGAATGGATGAATTTGGGGCTGCTGGATCTGTGCGGGCGTGGCTGCAGGAGATGGAGGAGAGGGAGAAGATGGTGCGGCACATGTGGGACGTGTACGCCCACAGCGAGCGGATCCGGTTGCCGAGGTTTTGGCAGGAGGCGTTCGAGGCCGCGTACGAGGAGCTCGCCAGCGACGACGCCCATGTCCGGGACGCCGCGGTGGCGGAGATCGCCCGCATGTCCCTCCGCATGGTCGATCTCGAACCCCCTCCCCGCCACCGCCGCCACGGCCCCAAGGCAAGCCAAAAGCTCCCACCTTTCACCAGTAATCCACTCATTACTATTTCTTTTACTGTTTGAATCTTAAAAATCTTCGAATTCTCGCCCAAGTTAAGACCTTCTCAGTGGATGTAGTAGTACCCTGCTTGTTTTCGGAATTGCTGAATTGTAGGTTGTTTGAATACGAGCTTAAGATATTTGAATTTCTCAAGTTGAAATTTGATTAGTTGGAGGTAAAAGGGTGTGTTTTTTTTGTGCAGGATTAATAGATGGAAGAACTAAGTTCCTTACCTCCTTTAGAATTTCGTGTTTCTGATTTAGAATGGCAGGATGCTCCATTAATTATTTTGTTCAAGAAACCATTCTTTAACATTTTTTTAAAAATTTATTTATTTTATATGGGTATTGGACCAGGTCTCGATTCGCATCTACTAGGTTGAAACAACCATCTAATTGGAAAGAAACCTCCATCCATTAAATTCGATGCCCCATGGTTTTGGTCTTTTAACAAAAGTTTGGAGCTCATACAATTTTTAGAAATGTCAATTGTTTCAGAAAGTAGAGAACTGAGAGGCCTAGTGTGCTCTTTTGTTCTTAGATTATGTCGGCCTTTCTTCAATTGATGTCCTCGATCGACTCGGGAGCTATTAAGCTTTCTGAATCCAGTGCTAGACTGTTAGACTTGTGTATGTGGACATTGATGATCGACGAGTAAAAGCGGATGATATCTATTCTTGATTGTCCCAGAATACCGAAATGGAGAATAATCAAAGAGATTCCAGCAGCAGGTCGAAGGGAAAGTCAACAACCTCGTCGTCTACAGGAGCCTAAGAAGATGCAGCATTATTTACCGGACTCGAAATGCACTTGTCAAGTAATGGTGCAAAAAGCTCATATAATCAAAGTCGCCGAGGTTATTTCCTTGTTTTAGATTGCATGCAAATAGTTCCCTGTAATTGTTTATATGATCTTACTTTGGGTGCATGCTTGGGGCAACCTTGGCACAAAAGTGAAAATTATATTATTAAACTAGTCAAGCATTGTAATAACTTTGATATTTAATTACTGATATTGCTGAAGGAAATCAGGCTTATATTACCAAATGAGTTGAAATTTCCCTTCAAAATTTTGATTCGTTTGGAAGAACGAGTTGTTAAGAGTTAAGTGGGAGTTCTGACTCCAGATTTAAAACTAGGACTTGCTGGTTCACTACCCTTTTATCTTCTTGTTTAATAGATCCCAATATCTGCTGATATTTTAGCGTGCCATTTTGTGTAATTATATGAAATTTGATTCACAATCAGAAGCAAAACGGTAGGGCTTAAAAAGAAAGGAAGAAAGACAAAAAATCATGCTCTCATGAATTCAAATGTAGTTTGTGCTTTAGAGACAATATGCAAATACTGCTAGAAACTGTTGTCTTAGGTGAAATAATGGAAGCGTCTTATGGTGTTTCTTTGTTATCATTTGCTGTTCTTGCTTAATGTATAAAATTTCATGTGATGGTTCATTTACGGCGGCAAATGCTATATGAACTTCTTGTTTGAAATTTTGAATTGGAAGCTCTTCTCGTTCTTTCCTCTCTACTCCATAAAAGTTTTTATCTGGTTTGGATGAAGAATCGTACATGCTGGAAATGGGTTTCCTGCTTATACTTTGTTCTTCGCTGTTCAGCAATATGTCATGAAGTTGCATAGACAGATTGGTCTCTTTAAATAAACTACAATACTATGCCGGAGAATGTTCTCACACCACTGCAGTCAATTTTATCGGTTTGGAAGCTTTTCAGCTGTGTTGATTGTAAAATATTCTTTATAAGGATTTTCCTAACCTTTTTCTTTTCTGCATTGAAATTGTCTTCAAAGTTTTGGCTATCAGACAAAGAATTTACTATGGGAGAATACGTTCTTTGACATTGGCTGAATCAATTGATTGGAGTCTTTTGCTAAACTGCTTCAAAGGTTTTAATCAATGAGCTGGTAAATCAAACCTATCAAAGAGCCTTGTCATCGAATCCACGATTTGATGATTTGTGTAACATCATGAGGCTTTACTTGACCTATCTTTGATCATTTCATTTGTCAACCGAGGCATCTACAGGAATCTGGGCTGTCATGTAAAATCAACTTGGGAGTTTCTATTTTCCTTGTTAACTGCATCAAATTTTATTGCTGTTCTTTCTCTCTTTTTTTTCTTGTTTACTTTTCCTTTTATCTTTGTTCTTGAGAAACCACCCATCTATATTGCACGGGTGTTTCAAAAGTATATCAAAGTATAAAACGATCATGAGCTTCCAATGATGATGCATACCGACTCTCATGTCCATATATGTTGCCTATTACTGGAATGAAAAGAATTGGGTGGTTTGGTTCATTAAGTTTACTGGGATATGCTTCAATTGCGTCGACCTTTAGATCAAAAAGAAATTCAAAGCAGGAATGGAAGCTCAGAACTAGACGAGAAGAAAATAATACCCAAGTAGTCAACATGATCCACTCATGAATATCATAATAACTAAAAAAATTGCTAAAAAAAGATATGCTTACGACTCTTAAAGGTAAACAAAGTTTTGAGAACCCGAGTAAGAGACTCGTGCTAAGAAAAATAATTAGTTTAGAGTTCAATTGACTCAACTGGAACACAATAACTCAAAACTTAGTCAAAGATACTTGAGCTGCGTAAACAAAGCTGAGCACCATAGAAGAGAGAAACCATTAAAATGATCGACATACGAAATCACTACACTTCAATTTTAGATGTCATAAACAGCACTACCTTCAAAGGTTAATCCAAGTTTGAAGTACTTGCCCAAACACATACTACAACTATACCGGGAGGACATAATAGCACAAACACCCCAAGCTAGTAAAGGAGGCCGTTGTGCAATTTCAACTTTTTGCAGAATGACATCAAGAACTATATAGCTAAGGTTTCACGGATAAGCCGCACTGCAGGTCACTTTAACAGCTGCGTCCGTACTTCTCCTAAACTAAATGCAATTAATTAGCTCTAATCCTCATAAACCGTGTCAGTGTAACTATACCAGACCTTATATTCGTCAATCTATGTACAGGAAACCTAATAGCAAAGACCTGACTATTGGAAACCTCAATTCTCACCACCTAATTCCTCGTCGCAGTTTTCTTCCACACGTTCATCCCTAGGGCGCTTCCCAAGATCAGTTTGCTTCTCATTTTCCGGATGCGTGGAAGTATTACCATTCAAGCTGGTTTCTGCTTGCTTAGCTTCTCCATTTGAATTAGTTTGCCGGGCGACAGCTTCTTGGTCAGACATGGCAGAACTGCCCGATTCTGCCCCTTTGGTGGAGATTGAGCATAAAGTTATCCTTGTTCCAGGATTCATTGCAGGTATTGTGGATAAGATATCCGGCTTAGCTTCGATATCAACCCATCTGTTCCCTACCCAGTCTTTTGAAACCCTTGTGTTTTTCCGTTGGCATACTAGAAGGACATCTTCACCTGAGAACACAGGAAAATCAGCCGTTTTCAGCCTCCTTAACGTCAAGCTGAAGCTTGAGTTACAGAGAGAGAGAGTGAGAGAGAGAGAGAAGAAAAATTGAAAGAATTATGAATTGTATTTATACACACACACACAACTAGGCAAAAAGATAGGTAACTGGAAAAATAGCATGTTTTAATATTGCAAACTGTTGAGTAGACAATCTAAGTATGGGAAGGATAGATACCTGGGAAATAAACATGTATGTTATCATCTCGACAGTTGTCTACACCAACAACGACGCCTTCCCACCAGCCATCATTCCACCAGACATCAATAGCAGTTCCAGTTTTAGAAATGATGTCATCTGGCAAGTGAATACATGTAGGACATGGACGAACTGTAAGACGGTTCGAACATCTCATTCCCAGCTTATCAGGAGCTGCTGGCCTAAAAGCAGGTACCCATTCCTACATTGAAATTGATTAGTTTATATCCAGCCAAAGGGAAAAATTAAAATAATAATAATAATGACAAAAACAGGGTGAATATAAAGAAAAGAAGTTTCATCGAACTAGATGGGAAAGCAATCAGCACAGAAAGATATATAAACTTATACCAAAAGTAAAGAGAAGTAGTTTCTATATAATACAACTAGGCTACATGTAGTTATACATGAACTGTGCAGTTGAGAATTGAAGAGCCTGCAGTTAAAACTAGTTTGCTCTCGAGTCTTGCCACTTTTTCACGGTTTTTATTCAGATGACCAGATAGGCAATTTTAGACACACACACACAAAAAAAAAAAAAAACACCATCGAGTAATAATATTTAGGGCCCGTTTGGATCAATATCCAGCTCATCATATCTCCTTTTCTTTAACCGATGGGCACATACTATATTTGGCTTGTGAATTATTTATCCTAGAATGCGATGCTAAATAAATCATCTCGTAAGTGGAATACTAGAATCCACTATCTTGAAAATTTCCTAAGTTGTGCTCCCCGAAACGACCAAGTTATCACCAGATAGCATGTTCCAATATCTAAACAGGCTGTCAGGTAAATGCCAAATATCAGCTTGATCCATAACACATAAGGTCTATAATAGAATTTTCTTCATGCATCTATAGGATGATTTGAAGTACAGTATGAATGTCTATACCTCCAAACTGCCAGAACCATCGGCATTCAAGAGATCAGTATATCCAACCTTCAACCTCTTATGTGATAATTGTAGCACAGTACACTTGAACCAGCATCCTCTAATGCCGCTGTCCTGACACAGCAACTCTATCTTCTCACCAACTTTAAAAGGCGGATTCAGCTGACTGTGAGGCCCAACAAACTTCAGTGACAGAGGCCTTCTAATTAGTTTCTCATGCTTAAATTTCTGATAAGCCAGCCCGTAGTTCGTTATACGGCCCGGACGGCTCACAATTCTAGTGCCCAAACAGCTCGCATAGAGTCTATTATGCTGCTTGACAAACTTAATCCTTTTGGGTCCTCCATTTTTCGTAATTTTCCCCCAGCCTGATCCTTCCACTTCCTTCTCCAACAAAGTACTAAGGCACAAAAGAGCAGATTGATTAAAATATCCACGCAAGGCTCTTAAATCAAAGGGTTTGAATTTATTTTTGCTGTACTGACGAAAGCATAACCGAATTCCTGAGGAATTCGAAGGAAGGGGAAGTGAAGCCAAACACTTTTCATAGTGATCAGGAGTTAAAATTGTTGCAATATCATCCACACACTCCACACTGATGACTTGAGAATAAGGTGTGATGAACACTTCACTGGGATGGGGAGAAGGCGGGGGTATTGTACAAGCAAATTCTTGATTATGATGAAACCACCGCACTTTAACCTTCTTTTGCCCTTTTTTATCCTCATACATATCCTCCAAATATGCAAGATAGCGGTTTTCCTCCTCAGACATGACAAGCACAAAGGAATGGGCCTGCGCAGAAAGAAGATATTGTTTCAAAAATAAATGGTAAAGTTCATTACCAGAAGTTTAGCTCATTTTGAAATGGGTATGAAAACTTTGCAAATTTAGATTTTGATACCTAATCTTATGATATATTGATGTGACTACCTCCCTATCAGAACTTGGTGATATTTTTTACTTTTTGATTGAATATTCTTTAAAAATCAAGATTTTAATAGTTTCGGTACTCATTTCAGAATATACGATGGTTCAAGTAAATTCTTATGATATATTGATGTGAGTACCTCCCTATCAGAACTTGGTGATATTTTTTACTTTTTGATTGAATATTCTTTAAAAATCAAGATTTTAATAGTTTCGGTACTCATTTCAGAATATACAATGGTTCAAGTAAATTCTATGTGTTTCACCAAAAAAATAAAATATTAGGAAGGACAAATATGCATAAATTGGTCATACTAACAGCTATGGTGGTTCCGTTGCGGCAAAATGCTTGATAATGCTGGAGTTGCTTCCCACAAGTCCAGGAAATACCAGACCAAGTAATGTCAGAGTTGAACCCTTTATTCTGAGATAGAAATTCAAAGTGACCAATATGCTCTTATGTGGGAAGAAAAAGAAGAAATTTTATTATTTACTACACACCGCATGTTTGCACAAATAGCCTCCAGTATTACCGAATCCATTTGATCCAACTGCAGCACCAAGAGCGCATGTGAGCTCATACTTCTGTGACCCTGAAGTAGGATGTAACATATTGTCTAGGTAAATTTACAATATTATATTAAAGAAATAAAGGTATGAGAACATCCATCAACATCTCCTTTGGAGAAATAAAACAATTAAACAGCTTGTAAACAACAACTTGCTCCTAACATGTATTTCCCGTAGGAAATTGACAAATCATGAGCGTATGCTACTTTTCAAGTAAAAATCCAACAATCAATGCAACAAGGCCTTTAGTAGCTTAAAGTTCTGTTATTATAGTTCTTAAAATTCCGCCAGAATCTTGAGAACATGGAGGAAGAACAGAACAAGCAGACATGCACTATTAATCTTGAGAAAAAGCCGGACAAGTTTGATTAAGATCAGCTAATTATTATGCTAATAGCTCAGCATGGGCAACTGTAAAGGAGATAAAATACTTACAAACATTATGTACTGATATATAGCAGCTGGGAAACAACATATTCAAAATAAAATCTGGGTTAAGATTAAAGATGCGAGCAGTGGGACTTAAGATGTAGAGTGGAAATGGATGGCTGATATTCATACAAATCTCAAGAAGGAAAGGTAATTATTGGCAGTAGAACGGAACTGAGATAGATACACAAAATGGCTCAGGGACGTAAAACACACGAAACTACTACAATTAACCCAAAGACAAGGTACGGCATAGGGAAGGGCAAAAGAAAGAGAAACTTAAATACCAACAACACCAAAAAGTCAAAAAGATTGGTGCAGCCAACCGCACCTAATTTGCCTACGACACTTTGTCAGTGAAAGATATTGCATATATATTAACTGGTATCGGTGAATTAAGAGAAGAATACGACAAAATTTACTGTTTATGTTTAGGGTTTCATACAAAGCTTTTTGTTGTATGTTACTGTCTATGGTTCATATAAGACTGCAATAATTGAAACAGATAAAGATGCCTAAACACCAGACAAAAAATCGCCATGAAGCATACCAAATGTAAAATGATCAAATTAACCCTCAGAATCTTGTAAAAATTGTTCTACAGAAGCTGCTAGGATCTATACAGCAACCATCCATAATCATAATCAATAAGCATTAAAGGATATAACACTACAATAAAGAAAGAATGTAACAAAAAGACAAACCACAATACTAAGGGAGGGAGACAAATGATAGTGAATTAAACACATACACCACTAATGCATCTATTTGAATCAGGGGAATATATATAAACATTAAATCAACTTCTAAGAATATAACCACACGAATCGAGAGCGAGGTCAGGGATTACTTTGAATCGAGCCCTTCACCGAGAGAAACGAAGTGAGCCAATCTACGACCTCTCTTCTCGACCTCCATTTGAGGCTAGAGACCACCAATTTCTCCCAAGTGTAAGATTTATAGAAATCTTCTGAGACTACATAAAGCATATGCCTCAGACTCCTCTCCGTCCCGACGACAGCGAGATGCGAGCCGCCGGAAGAGTCCTCCAGGTAGTAATGAACAACCCGGCTCCCGCGCTCCTGCGAGACGAACTCCTCCCTCCATTTCACAAACTCGGGACAACTTTCCATCATTTCCACTTCCGCAGAGCGCCAAATCGCCTCAAGGTTTCATCCCAAACGAGGATCTCTCTTAACAATTAGCGAGCGTGAGAGATTTCGAGAGGAAACAGCACAGAGCTAGGGTTAGAGAAGCCATTATATGACCAAAACCCACCACCCAAAATGGCGAGTTCCTCCGTCGTCTACAGGGCTCGAGGAAACGGGAGTGGGGCACCGAGAAGCTTGAAGCGGAAGGGGTTAAGGTTCAGCAAAAATCTCTCCATGGCCACAAAAATCCGGGGGGGGGGGGGGGGGAGGGGGAAGTGGGTTCTCTGAGATCCTCACCAAAAGCCCGAGAACGGCGAGGTGAAGCCCTAGAACGGGGCCCCAACCGGGAAGCGGAAACCCTAGATGAGAGAAAGCGGCGGGGTCGAAGCCTAAGCCGAGGCGGAGCGCTCAAAGCGAAGGGGGAGGGGGAGGGGGAGAAGGGCCCCGAGGGAGGAGGAGGAGGAGGAGGAGGAGGAGGACGACGACGACGACGAAGGGAGAGCACGAGGAGGAGGAAGAAGAGGTTTGTGTTTCTCTCTCTTCTTTCTCTCTCTCTCTCTAATCTCTCTCTACACTTTCTATTAGGTTGAGGAGAGAGAAAGAGAAGAGAGAGGGTGGATAAGAATTAAGAAGAGAAGGAACCTCTCTCTCTCTCTCGTTCTCTCTCTCTCTCTTCAGTTTCTCTCTCTACTTTTTAGAGAGAGAGAGAGAGAGAGAGCGGGGGGGGGGGTTAAATTAAATTTAATTAAAGAGCACGGTGAGGTGGTTATGGATCGTTTTTAAGTCCAAAGAACGTAAAGTTGTTGCCTGAACCTGGTTTATAAACCGAACTATGAAAATAATTGTTTATTTTTTTATTAATAATGTGCAGTTTCTTCTCATCTTTTTTCTATTTACAGCAAAAATTTAAGTGTCGTGATAAGAAATTATGTTAAAAATTTACTGGCACGGTACGACATAATGCGTATCAGTCACAAAAAATATATGTATACCAACAGATAATAACATAAAATATTTATTCTTTTAGCAATAATATTTTCTAAATGCTTATTATATATATTTATAAAATATTATAAATTTTATTGAAAAAATTACTTAATAATTTAAAGAAAAAAAAAGTTGAACTATGTCATCTACACGGAGTTGTATTGTACCGATATTTCATTAACACGACATAATAATGATGAATACAGACTGTACCGATGAATACTTAAAATTTTAATTTATAGTATCCTAATTTCTGACTTGACTATAATGATACCGATGCGATCGCCACCTATCAAAAATGGCTAAAAAATATTTGATGATTTTTTTTTATTTTAATTTAGTTAATGTTATAAATATTTTTTCCACTTTAACATAAAGATGATATTATCTTTAATTTATAGATAATTCTAAACACTCATAACTCCGCAAACCCCACATACCCTAAAAAAGTCCTTGATTTTAGACAAGAATCTTAAAAGTTTTAATTCTGCAGTTAGGTACTTAATTGCTTAAGGTACGTACAATTAATTGGTAATAACTTCATTATAATAATTTTATTGCATATTTTTTTTTTGCTTCATCTTATTTTAAAATTATACAAAAAGAATTTTTTCTATTTAGAATATATTTGGCAATATTCAGCTATTGAAAGTATTTTTGCATTTTATTAGCCAAATAGACCTTTAAACTTAACTTTTATATATATATATATATATATATATATATATATATATATATATATATATATATATATAGAAAGAGAGAGAGAAAGAGTTCGGCTGGAATATCATCGGTAGCACCAAATAATTAGTGCTGTCAAATTTTTACATCTTGAATGAAACGATGTGCAGTTGGAATTATAATAATCTCGTAAGATTTTTACTATTCACCGCTAAACCCTAGAGGACCACTATCATCCTAACTGTATATCACTTAATCCAAAAGCTAAAAAATTAATAGCAACCAATGACTTAGTGCTATCGATAGTATTCCAACCTAATTATATATATATATATATATATATATATATATATATATATATATATATATATATATATATATATATATATATATATATATATATATATATATAGTAGAGCTTATATATTTTTAAAGGTACAAGTCTATACATGTTTGTAAATTTTTTATCATTGAATTTGTATTGAGATTTGTGCTATTATAAAATCAACTAAAGAGAGAGAAAAAAAAAGTAAAAAATATAAATTTCAATACAAATTCAATAGTAAAAAATTCACAAATATGAATGGACTTATAGTTTTAAAAGTATACAGGCTCTACTCTCTCTTTTTCTCTCTCTTTATATATATATATATATATATATATATATATATATATATATTCTAAGTGAGACAGAGAAAGAAATTGGTTCTTCCAGAGTAGGCATATAAAAGTTAAAAAATAAATCATGCTGTGGTGTTGATGAACTTGGACCACGCAAATTTCTAAGTTACCATCAGGTATCAGCTGTATGAAGATTCCTATTGTGAAAGGACTCTAGACAGATAGAAAAGGAAAATACTTTTTATATCATTGCTCTAAAAGCTAATTTCTCTTAGAATTGGGTTGATCCAAATGTAAAATTAGGGTGCATTTATGGACTATACTTTGATCCAGCCATTTCAACTTTCATTCCATCAAACCTCGCCTTGATCGATGTTGCACAGTTCAGATTCTGTTCTATTTTGCTGTAGTTTCTGAAAATCTCCACTCGACAGAAATTCAGCCTCTGTTTTTTCTTATTGAATATTTTTTTTAGTTGTGTTTTAATTTGCTGCCATTCTAATTGCCCAAGCCATGTAATGTTCAAGTCATCTGATCTCGGATTTGATTCTCGGTATGTCCAATTCGGTCTCGGATTTAAAGTGAACATACCGAGAATTCACAATTCATCTCATTTAAATGATTTTAAACAAGTAAGTTCTGTTTTAAAATTTTTTATCTTTCCAAATTAATTTTTTTAAATAATTTAAATTTAATTTAAATTTGAAATACTATATAGTAAAGTTTAGACGAAGCCTATGAGGCGTGCGCGAGCACAGTCCTAGAAGCGAGATTGTCCCTCCACGTGCGAGGCTCCGGCAACCACCCCTAGCGATACAACGACAACTATTCACCCTGTCGGCAACGACTCCGGAATGATGCGTAGCGAACCCAACAGCTTTTAGGAATCCAACAAGAATAAAACTCGAAATATTAAAAGAGAAGAAAGGTAAATCTAAACTCTATAAAATAGAATAGGAGTAGTATGTTATAGCTTAAATAAGTAACCAAGCTCTCTTGCTCTCTATATAAAGAGCCAAAAATGAGAGAGCACATTAACTCACCAGAAGACAAGGTCTTTTTTGGGCAGCCCACAAGCTACTTCCCAAGGAAGGCTCTTAGGTAGTCCGAGATGCCACTTCTCAAGGTTGGCTAAGAAAAAATTCAAAGACTAAAACACAAATTTAAAATCACCAAATCCAAATAAAACCCAACAAATTCTGCACAACATAATATTTAATCCTTCATAGCATTTAAAGTTTGGAATGAAATGAATTCAAATTTCAACACACAAAAGTGAGAAATAATTTTAGTACGCTAAAAAAAAAAAACTGAGTCAGAAAGGGGATGATCTTATCTGGCAGCTGCTGCTTATGTTCTGACAGAAGAAATCATACTCAGTAAACAATTAGCATCTGTTGCTCAACCCTTTGACATTCTACATTGCTAACCAATTATCAAATGCACTGGTTAGTGATCTCTAATTACACACACACACACACAAAAAAAGAAAAAAAAAGATTGAAATATCTAGGTAAGCTTAGAAATACCAACTTGTATCTCCTAAAAATAAGCAAATTAAAATGCATCAGCAACCTTGATTCTAGAGTAGCCCTCTTATTTTTCTTTCTAATTATTTTTCATTCTTGAATTTTGATTGGTCAGTGTAATGATCTGATCTACTAATATTAATAACTCGCTGAGTCTAAATCAATGATCCAAAATATTTAAATTCAGTTATTATGTGAGATTTATTTCACACTTTCGAATGGCAACTATTAATAACCTATTGAATCCGGACCACTGGTTTTAAATACTTAAACTAACTTATTATTATTATTATTATTAGAATTTCTAGTTCTTATATTTCGATCATGATTTTTTTTTTTTCATCCGATGTGGGACTGATGTGGGGCTATTGAGATTTGCACTATTGGTCTATCAATAATTAGTTAGATTATAATAATGTAACTAGTAGTTGTTTATTGGTCAAAATCCAAACCTGAAAGTTGCTGCTTCCATTGCCAAATGCACCACAAAGTTCTGAAAACTTGATGTCACTGGGTTATAAAAATGTTCACTAGGCCACTGTTCCTGTCTTTTTATTCCATCTTTTGATTCCTTATTATTATTATTTTTTTTATATTGTCAAATGCACCATGTATCTTAAACCTAATGGTTCAAAAGTCAACACCAGTGTCTCTATGCTCCATTGACTTTTGATCATGCTGATGTATTTGTATTAACGTGAAAAAATCATCAATAAAAATGTATCCTATTGTCAAACATTTGGTAATTGGAAAAAATAAATAAATAAAAAGTAGAAAATAGGCGTAACATTTAACTGTTTAAGACCTTTTTAGAGGGATAAGGATTTAGGCACAAATGGGAGATCCATGACCCACCTAAATAAACCAACAACTCATCCACACTACACTACAACAAGATGGTGTTTCTAGTAAGTGATATTATTTAGGCAGAAAAGTTTATCACATGTTTCCCCTCTTTAACTTTTATAAACTACTCAGAAGCACCACAAGAAAGTGCTTCCCACAACAGCAGCCAAACCTTTGCCTTCACTTTCAAAAGCATTCTTCCATCAACATCCCCCAAAAATTGTCTTGGGTGCAATTCGATTGTAAGTCAAAATTATTAGAGGAAGTATTTTCTTTGTTGTAAACAAATATGGGTTCCCTCCAAACACAAATTAAGAGTTCACATTCCGCAAACTGTTAATAAGATCAGCAGCAGAACTAATATCTTTACCTGCTCTAAATTTGACTTGCGATCGAATCGTTTGGTAAGTTCATATGTAATCAATTCACTTTGGTAAAGATGAAGATGAACGCAAAAGGCACAAGTAAAGATAAAACAACAAAATTGAAACATAGTTTGTGTTTCCATTAAACAATATTGAGGTCAATCTCACAATAGAGTTTACTAAGAAACATGTGAACTTCACGAGATATTTGAGCTCTTGAACTTAACAACGCATTTTCAACTAATGTACAGAATAATGCCAAATGCAATCTTTTCACACTCTTATCTTATTTGATTGGAATCATCATCCACACTATTATCTTCTTTGTTTCAAATCATCATTCAACATGCTATACCGTATTTGCTCTTTCGAACTCAACAGAACATTATTCGCAGCCCAACCTGCGGCTCGAAGTTCTGCACTAAACTGCCTAATATGTTTGTGGGCATGGGCCTGACTTTCTTCCATGATATGAAACCATTCAACTAGCCATGGATCTTCATCGATGCCGCCTTTTGAAATGAAACTCCAGCTGATCTTGCGCTTGAGCAACGTTTTCCTGATGGCACATGCCTGTCCGGGACAAAAAGTGTATCCATTAAATCATAGAAATATTAAGAAATTCAATGTGCAACATATGTAAGATACTTCGACAAACAAACAAGTTAATAAATAATGTGCCGGTGAAACACAGCAAAGTGAATAATTTAGTATCCTTCTATGCTGCAGTAAAAGAAAAGTCCTCCAAATTTAACTTGAACTGGCATTACCTGAAACAGGCCAACAATGATATCTGAGGTAGCTGCTGTTTCTCGTAAACATAGAACGATCTCCTAAATATCATAAATGCAAAGTTGAATAAGCTATACGGAAATTATCTACCAAATACTTAAAAAAATTTATATATTAAAAGGTTTCCGGAAACTGACTTGTTTTCTTCTCAAGCCTTTATAAGACTCTCCCATGCAAATAAAGTAAAGATCTTCGCTGCATAATGATTTTAGGGTTGCAACCAACACCTTAGATGATGAATACTTTGGATCAGGGCATCCAATTCTGATTGGCCACAGCTTGCTTCCTGATCCATACCTCATTAATTATCTGTAAGCTCCATCACTGGTTTTCTCTCAACTCATATGATAGCATAACAATGGAAATATAACAGAATAGAATAACATCTTTTCCAGGAAGGCCTCACCTCTCTGCCCTAAGACATCTATACCTTCCTTGCTGCTAACCTCTGCAGGTAATGGAACGCATCCCGAGCAAATCCATGTATCTATTATTATCTCTAACCTATTCTGATGTTGAAATAAAAGGAAATTGAGAATTAGGGAAAAAAAAAAAAAACACTGCCGACAACAATAGAAGTTCAGATGGCCAGAAATAGCAGCTTCTTCACAGATTCTACATATCCAGTAAAGCAATGTAAGCAAGAATAAATGGACCACAAACCTTGGTTAATGTTTGTAGATGGACACACTTCAGTCCGTTATAGATAGCAAACAAATCTACAGTTGCGAATATAGGATATACAGCCAGTGGAAGACCTGCTTGAAAGCTTATGGCAATAATAGGAAGTTACTTTCCATTCGATCATACAAAGCACAGCAAATAAGGGACCCAAACCATACAGCACAGAAAAAAATTCTGACAAATGATTTTTCAGCACAACTGTTATGCTAACAATTTCAAGAAATCCAATGTCAGATAGCCAAAGTAGGAATGTTTCGAACTATATTTTCATGAAGCACTCTCTAATTTGAGTAGTAATCTATAATTTGCCACATACAACATCCTTTGCTAAATTGTAAATGATCAGCCATTTCTGAAACAGCAGAATAAAACATGAAAATTCACAAAATTACCTTTGATTACTTTTGCACAATAAATTTAACAGCGCAGCTAGTAGCAGACCAAAGTTATCAAAACAGACAGTTTGAATCTGGCAAAAGAAACATGCCGAGCAGGTAAAGAAGAAACAATATAAAGCAAAAAAGGACAAGGAGCCAAAATAGAAACATTTCGAATTGCTAACCTGAGATTTTGCAGAAACTTCACCAAGATTATCACCAATAGCAAAGCTCCGATGAATAGCAGACTGACAAAACAAAGAAATTAGGCTTTTGAAATATAAAATATGTATACTGGCGATTTCATACCTAAAGGAGAAAAAAAAAAACATATTTCACGTGAAATATTCCAAATTAGAAAAAAGTACTCAAGTACAAAATTTTTTATATTAGTAGGAAAAAAGATTGGATCATAGTACATAATATGCATGTAATAGAAAGAATACGGCAGACTAGATGTACGGAAAACCAAGAGAATCATAAGGTGTTTTAGGTGTCCTACTGAAAGTAAGAAACTATAAAAGCAACAAAATCTATAGGTTTCAGATACCCTTGTCATACCAAATACTCTTCTAAGGTCGTATTCCAGTCTGTGAAACAAATACAAAATATTCAAAGGCAGAAACTTAGCTAGTACTGGAATTATTTTTTTAGAAAAAAAAAGGTAGTTACTCATTTACAACTGCCAAATCATAATAACTCAGGTATGCTATAACATGGCAACATGCTGCATGCATGATAATGAAAGGCAATCAAGTAATCTTGCATCATACATAAGCATGCGAAAACTTCAACAAGCAATTAGATAATCCAACATTTGTCAAGTTTGAAACCATACACTGGTTGCAAGGTATGCAGCAAGACTAATAGATTTGCCGATGTTGGCCGCAGTTGCAAGAAGCAGAAAATATTGGGGGAATGCAGGTGTCAGCAATTCCACCCCAATGCTCAAGCTAAACAGAATAGATGTTGAGAATCTCACCCGCTACATGAAGCAACTGCAATTTCTTGTTAACTGATTAATGAATAAAAGAAATCACAGGCACAGCTCAAACAAAATTACACCTTCAAATTCGTATCAAATGCGGATCCAAGGCTGGCAGTGTATATGCATCTGGTAAGACGTCCCAGACCGTCTTTCAGTACCCAATTTAAAGCAGCGGCAGACGGAAGGGAACGAGCGAAGCCAACTCCTATTGCTCGAAACATAGCCTACAACAAACTACTAGACTTTTTCGGAACCAAAATAAAAAGGAGAAAAAATTACTTATTTCTTGGCTACTTAGATATCATCATATATATTATACTCGGAAAAGACTGAAACATGCTCACAATAAATTGGCGTAAAAAAAAGGACGGTTTCAACCATGAGACCTTGGCCATTGGCGGATCCATGTAGTATGGTGTGGGGTCAATTGACCCCACCAACTTCCAATAAAGGTCCCCACTTCTCTATAAGTGGAGTTCATTTAGTAATTAACTCGACTTTTTTGACTAATCGACACTATTCTATTTTAATAAGGTCAAAAGGTATAGAACTTCTCTGAACTATTGATCATTTTGATTCGGTTATCCAACCTTTTCAAAATTTTGATTCTGTACGTTTTTATACTTTAGTAAATGAGTAAAAACCACCATTTGCTCTTATGCGGCGCATTTTTCAATGTTACAAACTTAAATCCCAAATAAAACAAAGTACCGGTTAAAATATTAAAAAAATATTTAAATTTCTTTTAAAACAATAGTAGTTTGAATGAAAAGGAAAATCCTAATCTAATGATATCATGCATAGTTTCCAAAAATATAAAAATACACTGAAAAAATTTTCTGAATCCGCCACCATACTCAGTCACTTAGGTATCAAATTCTTACTTCAGACCAGTAAGAAGATACTGAGAAACTTAAAATTTTATCTAACATAGAGTAAATGTAGGGAAATGATGATTGATGACATGAACTGAAGTTAAGGATTATACAGTTACATCAAAGGTTCACACTGAAGCAGTAAGATCAACTAAAACTCAACTTTTAGCAATGGTAAAAGCTTTCAATTTTGGCGAGCCTAGGAAATTTTAATAGAAAAAAGGAATTTTTCTTACAATCATAAGAAGAAGAGAAGAAACCAATCTGAATTATACCTGCGTCGCAAGAACCTGCAAAGAGGAACTAAACACCCGATGAATCAACTTCCACTTCAAATAAACCATATAGTTCTCCTGAACCTGCCGTGGGATAAACACGTTCCTCACGGCCTCGAGGAAACCCTCGAGAACCCGACGAAACCCATCGGAGAGATCGAAAGGATCGACGTGCTCTCGATCCAATCGCACCATGCGGAGCTGGGCACCATCCCAAACGTACCGCAAAGCTTTGCCGGAGCCGTGGACGACGACGGGGAAGCGTACGGCACCCCCACCCACGCCCCCGCCCCCGCCGCCGCATCTCTCGGCGTCCCCGAGCTTGAATCGGCATGAAACCCTCGAAAAATCGGGAAAAACGGTAGCTTTGGGGGGGGATTTAGGGTTTAGGTTGCGGACGAAGGATTTGTCGAGGATTGAGTGGGAAATTAGGGTTTTGCTGCGCTGATCCCATGGGAAAATGGCGAGTTGAGATTGGAGATCGACATGAGAGGCGAATTGCATGGGAATTTTTTCCCAAATTTCTCGAATTATGATGAAAAAATTGTTCGGGGAGGTCCCAGAACCCTAGAACCCTAAACCCTAGCCTTCGACTGACGCGTGCGGGGTACGCGCGTGTACTGTGAATGCCCAAATAAAATTGCTTTTACTATGAACTTTAATTATTATATTTTAACAAATTATTATTTATTGACTAAATTTGATTAGATTAATATAAAGTGTTTAAGATGGTATTATTTTTCCATATATTTAGTTGTGCATAGAAAAATTAAGAACAGTTTGATTTTATAGCAGATAAAGTTGAGTAATTATAAAAATCATCATTACTGTTGCATAAATAAAAATAAAATGGCGAATAATATTATTTATTTACTATAGAGACTCGATTTACATATACATTATTATTACCTTCTAGAAAATTATTTATATGTACAATTTTTTTATATATATATATAAAAAAAAAAAAAAAAAACTCTCAACATGGAATTTAAATTTCTTGCAATTTGTTTATAAAAGAAACTCAATATTAGGATCATAACGGATCAATTTTTTAAAAATTTAGATGATTAATTCTAACTTGTAATATATATACCCACCAAAATATCAATATTTAAAAAATCAAGTCCAACTCAAAAATACTACTGAAACTACCGCTTGTCAAACTAGTGACGTCACTAGTGTTTTATATATATATATATATATATATATATATATATATATATATATATATATATATTAAATTTAATTATAAAATACTAATTGTTAGACTAAATTAAATAAATATAAATTTTAAAATTTTATTTTTTATAAAACTAATCTATATTAATAGGAAATAAAATTAGCTAAGTTGATTTTAAAACATTGGATATTAGTATGACTTGATTAAAAAAAAAAAAAAAAAAAAAAAAATATCGGCTGATTTGATTATATATAATCCAACGAGTTCACAAGTTTGATGGTTGACCAAATCGCTTTATAGACTACCGCATGATTAGATCGATCGCCATGTGTGTGTATATATATATGGCTATATTTTAAAATATTAAAGTATTCATTATTACAGTTATAAAAGTGTGTAACCAAACAATTCCTTACTATAATTATATCTGCTATAGTTGGGTGCCCTAATGCAATTCTAACTATATCAAGTTAGATTCAAACACGCCAAATCAAACGTTGAATTTAAATTGTATGTATTTATAATTGTAGGGTTAGTTGTATACGATTTTTTGTAAACATATCGAATAGCAGATATATTTCTACAAAGTTCAACTTTTCATATTTATCTCTTCAAAAATTCAACATTATTCATGTATATCCCTCCGGTTTATTATCGTTAGTTCACTATTTATTTTTTAACAGATTATATGTGAAATAACAATTTTGCCCCTTTAAAAATGTCCTTCCAAAAAATAATACAGAAATATCTGAAAGGGTAAAAAAATAAATTTACCTCACTAACTAACCAAGATTAAGTATTTAACCTATGGTTAACTAAATTTTTCTAACAGAGATAGACGGTAGGGATATATATGAATACGTTGGACTTTTGAAGGGATAAATATGAAAAGCTGAACTTTATAGGAATATATTTGATATTCGATATGTTTACAGGGAGCCGTATGCAATTAACCCATAATTGTAATACAGTTTTAATTATATACAACAAATCAGCTCCTAAGGCCATGTTTGGTCAGAAATAAATATCTGAATAAAATCTTATTTCAGTTTTATTTTTCAAACGCATTTAGTTGGACGAAAACGATAGTTCATATCTCTTAAAATAAACTGGTATAAGACTGAAATTACATGCGGTTTCAGTCTTTTTCTTAAAACAAACTTGTTTCCATCTGAAAATAAAATTAATTAAAATATATATAATTTTAATTATTATATTAATTCTTTAATAAATTTAATATTTTGATTAATCTAATTATTTTATTAACTAAACATTTAACTATTAGATAATTAACTATTTAATTTATTAATTTTTTATAGTTAATTAAATTATTTATTAACAATATTTATTATTGTTAATTATTTTATCAATTAATATTTAGAATTATCTAGTAATAATTAATTAAATAAGTTAAATGATTATTTAATTAATATTTTTATATTAATTAATTAGATAAAATATTATTATTTTAAAATTATAATTATTTTTATTCTTATTATTTCAATCTAACTATTCAAACATTATTTTTTTTATTCTCAGAAATAATTCAATTTACTTTCAAATACAAAATTAATTTTGTACCTATTTGTTTCTGAAATTATTATCTATTTTTGAAATAAAAAATTCTAACTTATACTTAAATCAAACGCAACCTAAAAGTAACACAGTTATGTGTCGAAGATGATTAATTCTAACTCGTAGTCTATAGCCACCAAAATATACATAAGCATATACAAATATTTATAACTGGCATGCGTGTGTGCATATATATATATATATATATATATATATATATATATATTGGAAGTTGTAATATTACATAACTGAACAAGCATTCGGATTCTCATCACTGAACACATGCGGATTCTCACCACTGAACACATGCGGAGTGTAAGCATACTCAACAGGGTATCTGTAAGGCCAATGTTCATATTTATTGGCTTCGTCGCCTTCTTCGCCTTCTTTCTTTTCTTCCTCTTTATTTTCTTCCTTCTTCTCTTCCTCTTTATTTTCTTCTTTCTTCTCTTCCTCTTCGGGCTTCTTCTCTTCCTCTTTTTTCTCCTCTTCGGGCTTCTTCTCTTCCTCTTTTTTCTCCTCTTCGGGCTTTTTCTCTTCCTCTTTTTTCTCCTCTTCGGGCTTCTTCTCTTCCTCTTTTTTCTCCTCGTCTTGAACTATCGACGCTTGTTTCCGCGTCCTCTTGTAGACCTTCTCCACAAGTACTCCAGGGTCGATAATGCCTTTAACGATCACTTGATCATTCGACAAGTCCGTTACTACCGATTCCACACCTAGATCACGCGAAAAAAAGGAATATATATGTTAGATGTTAAAGAAAATATTAATATGGCTAGTGGTAACAACAATATATAGTTGAACATATATATATATATATATATATATATATATATATATATATATATATATATATATATATATATATAGAGGATAGTTGGCGCTAATCATTAATTCCAAAAGCTCGAACTATTAGAAATACACAACAAATTCACTTAAAGCGTACAGACATAGCGTCCACGGATCTTGATCGGACTCAACCCACTTGGACGTTGGGTTTATTGTTGGGCCTCTTGCTGTTAGGTCTATTGTGGATCGCAGCCCCACTCAATTTATTGGGCTCACCCAGCTCAACTTATTAGTCTCCTGGGCCTATTGTGACGGACAGAAATTAGACCTATTTTTAATCCATAAATAAATAGCCAACAATATATATATATACCTTCCATTTTTTTTATCCGTTTCTGTAAATGTTGAGCGCATGCCTCGCAATGCATTCGAACTTTTAGGACCACGGTAATCGACTTCGGCTGCAATTGAAATAAGATAAAAACATTAAAAGTGAAAAAAAAAAAAAAAATTACACTATTTAAAAATAAGTTGAAAGGCAAATATTAACAAAATAAATACTTTATATAATCTTCAAAAGCAGATGAATATGTTATATATATATATATATATATATATATATATATATATATATATATATATATATATATATATCATTAATAATGTACAGAAGAGAAATTAATTAAGATTTAAAAAATAATTAATTTCCTACTCGATTCAATTCTCTTTAAAACAAGCTAGACAAATTAATTAATTGTAAGAATATATATATATAGTACCTCTTCTTTCTTTTCTTCTTCAGCTTCTTTATTCTCCTCTTTCTTCTCCTCCTCCTCCTCGGGAGGCTTAGGAAGAGGCGAAATCAGCTCAACCTTTTTGCCAGTCTTCTTTTGAACCCTCTCGCATACTTTTACGGGATCAGCCGTCTTCCCCTTCACCACTACCGTATTTGATGTGCTATCTGTTTTCACTTCTTCGACACCTGCGACTCCCGAAAGCAACTGTATATATCAGGATAATTTCACTATTGCATGGTGCATGGCAACTTGATGAGTTAATTTGTATGATATATATATATATATATATATATATATATATATATATATACTCACAAGTGTGGCTCCACCTAGTTACATATAAAATTTGCATAACATTCTATATATTTTATATATCAGTGAAATTCTACTTAATTAGCTAGCTCAACTTTCAACAAATAATTTTCTTAATTTCTCACCAATTTAGCGTATCGGAATTAAATCACTCGTTAACAAAGCGTCGCACTGTTTTGTAACATATAGAAGAAAAAAATAATTAGAGTTGGGATAGATAAGAAGTTAACCTTCAAATTTTCGAAGAGATTTTTCGACTTTTCTCGCACATCCCTCACAGTGCATGTCCACTTTGAGCACTATCTCGGAGGGTTCCTCTTCTTTCTTCTCCTCCTGCTCCGTGCTCTCCGTTTCCTTTTGCTCCTATAACCATAAAATTAATGGAAGGGTTTTTTGGATGCCAATAATATATATCGTATATATCTCTACAAAGTTGATATTTTAAAGGATACGTAACCCACAAAAATTCTACTAGGATTATCGATTTTTCGCATAGATGCTCATAATCATAACAAGTTCCATGCACACAAGTAAGGTTTCAAGGGTACGCGCGAAGCATCGTTGAAGCTATCGAAGATGAAACAAAATCAACTGCAGATTAATTACTTGAAAGGTTACAACAGGATCAATCAACTTACTTCTCCCATATCCTTTGCTTGATATGTGAGTACTGTTATGATGATACACAAGATTGAGCTCTTCTTTCTCTCTCTTTTTTTGTATTTGATGTACTAAAAGGAAATGGAGAGAGAGCTCTCCATTTGCTGAAGGAAGGAAAAGAGAGCCTAAGGCCCTTCTCCCACTCTTTGGCTGCTACTCCTCTTCCTCTTTATCTCTAACATATGTTCCTAGGTAGGGGATATGGGGTTTATATATATAGTAGGGGATGTAGAATAGAATTACTGTGCACATTATTGGCCTACAAAAATGAAGTGCTCTTTGTCTCTTCCTGTTCAAACTGGTGCACAAAATACGCACCCTTTTTGGAGACTTTCTCATCAAACTTGCCAATTAATAAATTAGCTTTACACTTGGGATCTTCCAAGGGGTGCTATCCAAACACATCTAGTTAATTAAGGGCAATGTTACACCTACAATATTCGAGGCGCGCGTAAAGTAGATGAGTAGATGAGCTGTATAATTTAATTAATTAGACGATTAATACGAGTCAAAAATTATTAATGTAAACACTCAACACGTGTCGCGTGACGTGAGAGTAATTAAGATTTTAGTAAGATACCATTAACTATTGGCTTTTGATCTGTCCCACAATATAGTGACTCCTTAATATATAATTTAAGATGGGACCTAGTGGATCTCACCATTAATTATTGGCTTTTGATCTGTCCCACAATTCACTACCAAAATCATCACCTTTGGTAATATTATTTTACATTTTAGTTTGAATTAATAAAATGATCTTAATTACCTACTAAATTAATCCTAATTTTATAATAATTAGTAACTTGATATATAAATCTATATTCACCTGCTTCCTCCTCCCACTGAAGAATCCATTTCCTTTACTTTTTTTTTTGAGACGTAGTTATATTAATTTAATGGAGTTGAACATAAAAATAATATATTGCTTTTCATCTGATAGCAAGGTAAAATGAAATGGATTAGTTTTTTAAAACAATACAACTCAGACATATAATCCTTCATCGAATATATTTCGTCATATATATATATAGAGTCCGGCTAGAATACTATCGATAGCACCAAATAATTGGTGCTATCAAGTTTTCAGCCGTTGGATGAAAAGATATGCGGTTGGGATTATGTTTGTCCCCTAAGATATTTACTATTCAACTAACCATCTAGTAAACCCTAGGGGCCCACTATAATCTCAACCGCATATTTTTTCATCCAACGGTTAAAAACTTGATAGCACCAAAGGCTTGGTGCTATCGATAGTATTCTAGCCTAATCCTATATATATATATATATATATACAGCAAACCCAAATTTCATCTAAATATTTTTTTTTCTTGATTTTCATAAACCGTGATTTAAACTCGTTCAAAAATATTGCTGAAAACTGAGAATAATAACTAACCGATCTCTTGATTGGTGGTATCACACTTGTCCAAATTGTACCAAAATTATATTTGATTAGATTTAATAATATAAAAAATATATTAAAGATTAAATAAAATCACAACTCAATAAAAATTAATAAAAAAAAAAGTATAGAAAGAAAAAAATTATTACACAAATATTCTGAAAAAATATTTAGAATATTACAAGTAAAAAATAATAAATAATAAAAGGAACACCAAAGAAATTCAAATTCACATACCAAAATTTGAAGTGAGAGTATCGTAGGTGGACGTATGGAATCAAAATAAGATTTAAGATTGATATTTTGATAGATTGATTTAATTTTTTAATTTTTCTAATTCACGAAATTCGAAATTAAGTTTTCGAAATCTGGCACATCGCATCAATTTGTATGAATTTTTTTTTTTTTTTTTTTTTTGTTTCTAGACCTATCGTTGAGAAAATTTTATTGCATATATAATGTTTAAGGCTTAAATACAAAAGGTAAGAAAGAGGAAGAGACAAAAATATATATATAACAATCCAAGAAAGAGAAAGAAATGATGATTTAGTTCAAATAAATAAAGAAAGACGAAGGGACACCGGTTCAATTCAAGCAAAAAAAAAAAAAAAAAAGTGTGTAATCAAATTCGGTTCAAATAAAAAAATAAAAAAATATAATTGAAATTTGAGCCGATTCGGTATGTAATTTGGTTCATTTCAATACACATCAAACGATTCGGTAAAAATATGTGGAGTAGTTGAGCCGGTTCAACAATTTCGGTTCAAGTAAAAATAGAGGAAAGCATGTGGAGGATTTGAACCGGTGCGGCGTGTAATCCGATTTGATTCAAATAAAAAAATAAAAAAATAAAAGCGAAATTTGAGCCGATTCGATATGTAATTCGGTTCATTTCAATATACATCAGACGGTTTGGTTCAAAAAAAAAAAAAAAAAAAAAAAAACATATTGAGTGGTTGAAAAAAAAAAAAAAAAAAAAAAAAGAAGATTTAAACCGATTCATTCTAAATGAAAGAAATGGTGACATCCCGTAAAAATTAGAAAAAATCATAGGTATAAATATATTAATTTTTTATTCGTAAATTTAAAAACGCTTTCCACCACAGCAATTAGGCCAATAAATAAATGGGGGGGGGGGAAGGTGTGGTGGGGATAGGAATGGTTTTGCCTTTCATCATCAGCATATATATAGCACCTTCGTCATCAGGATCAAAAGAGGAGATATAAAGTTGGAAGAAGCCAAAAATATAACCCTTATTGACAATAGCGACGCTGCTTTTTTTTGCGTTCTTGCGTCCTTGTAGGGCCGAGTGGCCACTACATACGAATCTCGCAAAAATGAACGGATGGATGCATATGTCCCGTACGTATCCCGAACCTGTATTATCATACACATATATATATATATATATATAGGAATTATAATTTGAGAATAATATTTCAGAAGGTAGAATATCCTACAACGACATTTATTCGTGAACGTGTATTATTCTACACCTCTTATATATATATTACGATAAATATTATATATTAGATATATATATATATATATTATTTTTTTTTTTTTTTTTTTGAAAAACTCAGCATGCTGCCGCTTCATTCATAAGGGAAATGAATTTAGCTACAAACCAGAGGCAACCAGACCTCAGACCAAAAGGGAAAAGAAGGGGAAGAGGAATTAAGGGAGGGAGGGGGGACGCAAGTACAGACCTAGGGGCAGAACGTCGACCACTGCAAACGGCAAAGCCGGATCGCAGCAAGTAGTTCACTAGAGCTACGGGACTTATTGTCAAAGACTCGTCGATTTCTTTCAAGCCAGACTACCCACCAGGTGGCTGCGATAGTGGTTATATATATAATTAAAATATATATATATTATTTTAATTAGATTATAATTTAACTTTAATTCAGATAATTATAAATTTAAACTAAATATAACAAAATTAAAATAATAATTTTCTTCACAAAATATTTATTTTTATATTTTTATAAAATTTCAAAATTTTCTATTTATCTTTCCTTTCAAGTATACTCCTGGAAATTTTCTGAGGATTTATTCGAAGAAATTTAAACTTCTAGAATGATAGATTTGAGAACAGATGTCTTTGAGAGACAAATATGAAAGTAGGTTTGCGCGGGTATATAGAAATTTGGCCCTTTCAAAAAGTATCCAAAAAACACAAAGATTCAATTTTTTTTTTTAATATATATAAGATGATAATGTTTGGTTGGTATTTGATTACTTGTTATAGAGAAGGTTTTTCCCTTGGTACTTCTCGATCCCCAGCTGTTCAGTGATACATTAATGCAAAAATAAATTGTTTCCTAAATTTTCAATCCAAATTAAGTTTTAATACATATCATGCATTAATTCGATCACCTAAATCAATTGCAAATTGTTATATAAACACAATTAATTTATTAATAGTATTCAGAAACACGTATCATTTTTTTCTAGTACAAGTGATAAGAAACTTAAATGGTTTCATATCTTAAGCTAAGTTCATATCTTTACATTAATTAAGCAAATATTTATTTATTCCTTCTAGTGTATCCATATGTTATAACATGTTTCATGCAGTTTACAACATCTTAAGGACTTGTGCATGAAGAGTTATAGAAAAAGAGAGATCATTCAATAAATTAGAATTATAGAAAAAGAGAGATCATTCAATAAATTATAAACTAATTAACATCCAAGATCATCTACCATTTTTGGTACATGTAGGCCTTTTGAATATCTTGAATATTGCATAATAGATCTGCTGAATTAAACTTTATTTTTGAGTCTTTTATCCGTTGGTATTCGATAATAATTTTGATAATAATAAATAAATATGATTTGTACTATTAATAGCACCAAGTTATTATTGCTGTTAAATTTTAGGATTAATTGCATACATGTCCCTCCAAATATGTCGAATTACAAATATATTCCTGCAAAATTTAATTTTTCATATTTATCCCTTCAAAAATTCAAAATTCTTCAAATATGCCCCTCTGGTTAATCCCCGTTTGGAATCTGTTTATTTTTTAACAGATTTGATGTAAAATTATTTTTTTGCCCCTTTACAAATATATCCCTCCAAAAGTAATACCATTATACTTGTTACAAATATATCCCTCCAAAAGTATAATATGGAAAGGGTAAATATGTAAATTCATGTTTTAATCTAGGTAAATATGTAAATTCATTTTTTAATCTAACCAAGGTTAAGCATTTAACCTAAGGTTAAATCAATTTTTCTAACAGAGATGGACGGTAGGGGCATATTTGAATAACAGTGGATTTTTGAAGGGATAAATATGAAAAGTTAACTTTTGCAGGGATATATTTGCAATTCGACATATTTGTAGGGACATGTATGTAATTAACCCTAAATTTTATTTGACTTTTGATGAAACGATATGGGGTTAGGATGATAGTGGTCCCCTAGAATTTAGTGAATGATTTGTTGAATAGTATAATCTAAGAGTCGAAAATGATCAAAGGGGTTGATCTAATGGTGAAAAACTTGGCAGCACCAAATGCTTAGTACTACTATCAATAGTATAATAACCGGATTTAATAAATTTTAAATTTATATTTTTCACTTAGTATTTTTTTTATTTTAATTGAATTTGAATTGACTTAAGCCTAATCGAATTTAATCAAAGATAATTTTTAAAATGGTTCGGACAAAGTCAAATTGTATCAAGTTGGATGCAAATGGCACAATAATATTTTGGAAGAACTTTTTACAATCCTTTATCGAATTTGAGCCGTTTAACCGAATCAAGTTGACCAATCTATCATAAGGTTTTGATTTGAGTTTAAAGTCAAATTAGCTATTATTTTCAAAATGGTATGAAAATAATTTAATATATGATATATATTTAAAAATAATTTTATTATGGCATGTTCTTTAAAAAGTTTAAAACATGATATAAATTAGTTTTTACAATTATGGTATTAATTCAAAAGCTTTTTACAAATATGGTATGAATTCAAAATGATTTTATATTCGTGGTATAATTTCAAATAAACTCTTTAAATTTAGTAAAATTTCAAATATACTTTACAAATATAGTATGAATTCAAAATTATTTTACATTTGTTGTATAATTTTAAATGAACTCTTCAAATTTAGTAAAATTTGAAATATACTTTGCAAATGTGGTATGTATTCAAAATAATTTTAAAATTAATTTAAATATATTTATAAATATGGTTGAAATTCATATTAATATTAATTATTTTTTAATCATACTTCCATTCTATTTTTGAAACGATAGTGATGCATAACTTTACATTGTGATTTTTTTTTTAAGATTCAGTTTTTATTTTGTTTTGTAACTACGAATTTTATTGAGAGATTATAATAAAAGTCTTATATATAAGATAAGTAGTGCTTTCATGAGAAGAAGAACCAAACTAGACTAGGTAAAAAATTAAATCAGAATAAATCATCAGTATCATCTGTATTTGCTTCTCTTCTTTTTTTTTCTTTATTTGATTATACAATTTTTATTTTAAATTAAATTTACTTAAATTTTTATTTATAAACTAATTCACGCCCCTTAGTTGCCATCATTCACTATCATGGAGTTTCAGAGATGCGACCCACAATGATTTCGTGTTACTCATAAAATGAGAATATATTCTCTCCAAAAAGTTTTGTTCAAATTCTCACCCAAATCAAACCAATTAGTTCCAAACCCAAGCCTTATAAACCATATATATATATATATATATACAATGTGGTCCAAAGTAAGGATGTGACATTTGAACAGTTATATTCCATTTGATCAGAAGCCACAACTTTATAGAACTGGTTAATAATTTTGATGGGTAATTGGTTGCCTTAGGAAAATAACTATATATGAGATTGATCTGATCTGAGAAGCCTAAATCAAACCATTGGTCACTGCTTGTAGGGTGATGGTGTGGATCACATGGTGTTGAGTTGGTTTAATTATATGATCATACATGATGGTTGTAGCTGGTACTTGTTCATGGGAGGTTTTAGATGCCACCAGTGGAAGATCTAAACACCAAACATGATTCGAAATTGAAATCGGAAATGTCCAATCTTGTTTGCTCGTGTTTTGGATCTAGCTGCTGGAAGAACCAAAAATAACTTTTTCAATAAAAATTTCTCTAGGAGCTTGCCATTGCGAAAACTTCGCGATGTTACTTTACGACGAATAAACAGTTTTAGAAAAAAGCTATGTCACAAATAAGCACCAGGTGCCTGTTTAGTTAACATTTTGAATAAGGTTTTCAGTTCGAGTAGCGACAAAAATGATTTTGAAAATTTGAAATGAGATTTTGTTTGAAAAGTATACAAGTTTTAATTTAAGTTAAGAAGTTTAATGTGCATTGGAGATAAAAAATATGTGGGCCTGAGATGAACATAAGATTGTTTGGGCCGGGCCGATTCCACAATAGAAATTAGATTATGGACTTGAGCTACGTTTTATTAGGCCGGGCCCATTTATCTCTCTATTAAAACTAAATTTATTAAAATAAACCCCTCCAAGAAGGAGAAATTACTGTTTACCCCTACTTCATCGTCACTGTGGATAAGAGATTTTGTCACCCGCTCACAAACCCTATGTGAGAGAGATCAACAATGGCGTTCCCTCTCTCTCCTTCTCCCTCCTCTCACCTCCTCCCCTCCTCTCCCTCCTACGCCCCCTCCTCTCTCATCCCCCCATGGACGAAGACGAAGCCCATTACCAAAACCCACCCTTCTCCTCTCTCCAGTCCAAACCCACCTTCTGCCTTCCCCTCCACCACCCTCCTAGGGTTTCTCTCCAAGAACCGCTTCCCCAAACCCCCTCAAACCCCTCCCCGAGACCGCACCCCACCTTCAAGAACTCCATCTGGGTCAACCCCAACAGCCCCCGCGCCGCCGCGCTCCGCCGCCACTCCGCCGACTCCCGCTACGCCCGCCTCGCCGAGCTCGCCGGAACCCTAGACGCCGCCGAGCCATTAAACGCCGCCATTGCTGACCTCTTCGTCACCTCCTTAGGCCACAACCCGTCGGAGCAAGACGCAGTGATCGTCCTCAACAACATGGAGAGCTCCCACAACGCCGTGCTCGCGCTCCGATGGCTCCAGAGCGAGATTAAGGTCAACAAGGAGGTAATCCTCTACAACGTGACCTTCAAAGTGCTTAGGAAGTGTAGGAATTGGGACGGGGTCGAAACCCTTTGGAAGGAGATGTCGGAGAAGGGGATAAACCCTGATAATGTAACATTCTCTACCGTGATCAGCTGCGCCAGGCTCTGTAATTTACCGGCTAAAGCTGTGGAGTGGTTCGAGAAGATGCCCGAATTCGGGTGCAACCCAGACGATGTCACGTACTCGGCCATGATCGATGCTTACGGCCGATCGGGCAATGTGGAGACGGCTCTTAAGCTCTATGATCGTGCCCGCAAGGAAAAATGGCGACTTGATCCCGTTACGTTCGCCACGGTGATTAGGGTCTACAGTTCTTCGGGTAATTTCGATGGCGCCCTCAACGTGTTCGAGGAAATGAAAGCACTTGGTGTGAAGCCGAATTTGGTTATTTATAATACTTTGTTGGATGCCATGGGCCGGGCTGGTAGGCCATGGCAAGTGAAGAACATTCATAGAGAGATGAGCAATATGGGGCTTTTGCCTAATAGGTCCACTTATGCCGCACTTCTAAGAGCATATAGTAAGGCTCGGTATGCTGAGGATGCCCTGACTGTGTATAGGGAGATGAGGGAGAAAGGGTTCGAGCCGAATGTAATATTGTATAATATGCTTTTATCTATGTGTGCCGACATCGGCTGTGTCGATGAAGCCGCTGAAATTTTCGAAGAGATGAAGGGATTACCGGAGAATAGTATGCCCGATAGTTGGAGTTACTCGTCGTTGATCACTGCTTATTCTTGTAATGGGCAGGTTTCGGAGGCAGAAACAATGTTGAATGAGATGTTGGCAGCTGGTTTTCAACCTAATATTTTTGTTCTCACTTCGCTTATCCAATGCTATGGAAAAGCCCGACTCACTGATAATGTAGTAAGAGCTTTCGACAAGCTCGTGGAGTTGGGTATCACACCCGATGACCGATTCTGCGGTTGCCTTCTGAATGTGTTGACTCAAACCCCAGAGAATGGGTTAGAAAAAGTGATTGGTTGCATTCAAAGGGCTAATCCTCAACTGGGTTCTTTAGTAAAGCTACTCGTAGATGAGAACACTCCCATTAGAGCAATCAAAGAAGGAGCTAATGAGTTATTCAGCAACATTGGTTTTGTGGTGAAGAAGGCTTTTTGTAACTGTTTGATAGATCTTTGTGTTAATCTCAATCAAATGGAAAGAGCTTGTGTGCTTCTTGACCTAGCACTTAGACTCGAGATATATACAAATCTTCAAGCGAAATCTTCTACGCAGTGGTCTTTACATGTGAGAAGCCTTTCGCTCGGGGCGGCTTTGACTTCACTGCATGTTTGGATGAACGATTTGTCGAAGGCTTTGCAGAACGGGGAGGAGTTGCCTCCATTACTTGGAATCCATACCGGTCATGGGAAGCACAAGTATTCTGAGAAAGGGTTGGCGTCGGTTTTTGAGTCGCACTTGAGGGAGCTCAATGCACCGTTCCACGAGGCTCCCGATAAGGTGGGGTGGTTTCTGACGACCAGCGTGGCTGCTAAGTCGTGGTTGGAGGCGAAGAGTTCGCCTGAGTTGGTTACTGCTTAGGTATGCATTTTCTTACCTAATCGGGATGTTGTTTGTAAGGAGGAATTTTCCAAGCCTTGTCATAAACTTGTGTTGTGTCTCTCACAAGTTCGTATTTGTTTCATAATATTTAATTATCCCTTTACTTTGCCAATATTTTTCGATAAGCAAGATGATTTATTTCCTAGGACTAGGAGGATACACAGTTAAAAGAACAGTTTTGATAGCACTGATTTGTGTTAGATGCTTGATAACAGTTACTTCTTAAAAAACTTACCAGGTGCATAGGATCCAACTCTTGCCAATCTTTATGCTTTCATGTGTCATTATTGTCAAAATTGGTGATTCTGGCAACAACTTAAATGCGGGCTCGACTCATTTCCACCCTTTTATCTCATCCGATCCTCAAATCACACTACGAATTCATACCGTTTTTGCGTATAGAATTACTCAACCAGACACATACAATCAGAAAATTCATCAGAAGATGCAACAGATAAAGTTTGCTAGGTTTACTAGCAGTCTTCTCAAATTCTCAATGTCACCCTTTACAAAAATGAATAATGATTGAAAAAGAAAAAAAGAATGACCATTTTGGCACAAATAGATTGTACAATAATGTTGATCTTGTGTACGAAAAAGAACTAACCTCCTAGAAAAAACTAGCTAAATGACAATAAATTGCAATACGAAAAAGAACATTAATCACCTGAGGCAATCCAAAATTTACCCTCTCCGTATAATCACCTAGTATACACCTAGTCTGCTTTTCTACCGCACGATAAATAGTTCCTCATATTTCCATAGGATCCATACTATGATGGAAACATCAATCCTCAGCAGATACACAACAACATCAATAGCTATGCAAATTGGTCCCGGCGAAATTCAAAGATGAATGAACTCGAGGCTGGTTGCGGTGGGGGTCAAGCCATGGTCGGCCAAATATTGATCATTGAAGAACTTGCTAAGATGCCTCATCCCACTGTCGCAGAGGATTGTCACGATTGTGTGGCCCGGACCTAAAGCTCGCGCGACTCGTACAGCTCCAACACAGTTCATGGCCGAAGAGCTCCCGACGAAGAGACCATCGTTCCTCAGAAGAAACCTGAGATGAAAAACCAATCATCCATTAGAGCAAGAAATAGACGTCTAGTCTACAGACCATGTGCTATGGTCTACAATCATGGTTCAAACCCCTATCGCGATACAGCTACATCATAGACAGTCAAATTGCATTAAAGATGTATATTGGACTAGTATGAAAAGGCTAGAAAGTTTTGACTTTAACACTACGATTTTTGCATTTGATGTGACCTCATCGAGTGGCGGTTATCAGCACCTATAACTCATACCAGGACATAAGGGCTTACTGACTACAATAATAAGTAACATCACAAGGACCAATACTGATAGATCACAGAACAAAAATAAACTCAATGCCAAAGCTTCTAACAGATATCTCAAATTAGTTTAGAACTTCTTGTGTTTTACGATCACACAAACAGTTAGGTATCACAATTTAATAAGATAATATTCAGGTGATGGACCTGGACATTTCGACAGCTTCCTTATCTGTGCCTCGGTAAGCTCCATCCAACTCTGCCATCATGAAATTCTTGGTCACTCTGTTGATTCCGATCCCTTCTGTAACTGTATCAAACGGGTTCTTCAGCCTTCGGCCTTCGGCCTCCTCCTTAGTATACATCACTCCTCTTGTCACCTTATTGAACAGACCAGACCCTGGCGGGTCAATGAGGAAGCATTTGATCTTCGGATTCTTTTCCTGAAAAGTAACAAAACAAGAAATTCCAGTAATAATACTATTCTAACAGTATAAGAAATTGTGAATTATAAGAAAGGAAAGAAGAACAACCTTGAGAAATCGAGAAACTCCGGCGACGGTGCCACCCGTGCCAGCAGCAGCAACAAAGGCATGCAAAGAACCCTGACTTTGTTCCCATATTTCAGGTCCAGTCCACTCATAGTGCGCCCGAAAGTTTGCTAAATTTTCAAACTGATCAGCGAAAAACCCTCCTCTGCAATCAGCAGAGGAGATGACATTGCCTTCTTCCCCTGACGGCGTATGACCATTCATGTATACTGAACCATTGGCTTCTGTTTTGTTCGCTTCCCTTTGCCTTGCTGCTAACATTGTCGCCTCTAACGCCCTCCTCCGTGCTACATTAACATAGTGGTCCTTGTGTGAAATGGAAACCGGCCGCACTCTTTCTACACTAGCTCCAAGGGCCTCGAGTATTTGAGACTGGAAAAAAGCACTTCAAACTAAGAACCGAACTGTATAAACCAAACAGCATAAACTAGAAAAATAACTTCTTGTACTACTGCTTGTCTGCATAATCTTAGTCAAATCATAGCTTTTCTAGAATAGTTGATGGTTCCTGACTTATAATCCGAACTCTGCGAATGAACAAAACAGATACTATAACGCGACTAAGGGATTTCATCAAAAGTGACCGAAGAACTTGCGTACCTTCTCAATGGCGACATCGTCCGGAATAACAACATGGCATTTGCATCCATATGCAGGAGCAACAGTAGCCAGGCTTATAGCAGTGCTTCCTGCGCTTCCCTCGGTAACTACCCCGCCCTGCTTAAGCTCTCCAGATTCTAAAGCCTAAAGAAAAAACATCACATTTTAGAACCTGCCGCAATCATAATTTACGCTAAAACTTAAATGATTCATCCTACTGAAAAACAAACTAAGATCATATATAGCACATCATAAGATTCTAGGATAAATGTTTTACAGATAACACGCAATGTAAGTGTGGAAACCAAAATTATATATTCAACACAACTGTTAACAAGTAAAATCACATGTTGATAAAGTATGAATCTAAATAGTAGATGATAACATTAAAGTGAAATAACAAGATTACTTAATTGCTCTCATTGCTTAAGAAAAGAACACATTTTTATGCAATTAAATCACCTAAACAACAACCACAAAGGAAACCCTAGAACAAACAAAGGGCTTAATCACCTCTTCAATGATTTTAACCGCAACCCGATCCTTCACGCTGCCACCAGGGTTCAAGAACTCGGCTTTCCCAAGAATCTGAACCAAAATTTGCAAAAAAAATCAGCAAAAAAACCCCAAATTTCTACCCAACGCCTTCTAATTTGTCGAGCGCAAAAAAGAAACCCTAGAAAAGATAGGGGCGAATTGTTACCATACCTCGCACCCGGTGGCATCGGAGAGGCTGTTGATTCTGATGAGCGGCGTGTTCCCGATGCCCTCGACGAGGCCCTTCCTCTTCGTGCGATTCTTAGGGTTTCCTCCGCGGTGCCTCCACCATGGGCGCTTCGTGCTTCGGTTGAGGAGGAGCTGGTAGGAGACGAAGGCGACGGAGAGCGCCGCCACAGCGGCGGCGGCCGCGGTGGCGCCGCTCCCGCCGCCGCTTTGAGCGTCCGCCGCCGCCATATCTCTCGATCAATGGGTTTGTGTTTTCCTTTCGTTTGAACTTTGAAGAGGTTTCCTTTCGCACATCAACCCCTATAAAAGTATTTATTTTTGCTTCAGACCCTTCTAAAGTTTTATAATTACAGCAACACCCTTTCCATGCTCTAGAACATATGATAGTGTCCTTACATACAACTTTTTGTTTCCTTAATGGCGTTATGAAAAAAATCATATTGTAATTAAAACATTAATTTTATTAAATTTGATTTAATTCAAATAATAATCATCAAATTTTCCTAGAACAGCAGAGCAATACTCAAGCATCATTTCTCTCACTTGAGCAACAAATAAATTGGATACTGTTAAAGTAAAAAAGCAAAAAAAAGAAAAAACAAACAAAAACAAAAGTTACAACAAGCTAATTCAACCATCCTTCAACTCTGAGATACAATAATCAACACAGTTTTACATTTTTTTACACAATAGCAACCACAAGCAATACAAACAGTTCAATAATAATAATAAAAACCAAGTCTGACTTTAGATCTAACATCAGATTTTTGAGTTCCAAACTTTTTAGGACTGCCTTCAAGTTCCATAATTCTGCGTGGCTTCGTCGAGTTTTACAGCCCTGCAGAATTGATTACCATGTTACAACTCAAAAAAATGAAATATGTGCAAGTAAATCAAAATCCAAAGCATATAGAAAAGTATATTCCGCTTTCGTTTTCGTCGTCATTGTGCGCAGCAGTATGAGGAGATTTTACTAGTTGAAGTTATAGTGCTCCTAGTTGCTGATCATAGCACCTGTTTGCAATTTCACTCTTTCGTTTATTTTGCTTCAATCTTCACCGACTCATCTTCCTTTTCCTGTACCACCTAAATCATGGAGGAAACAAATGAACCTACCAACATGCAATTCCATTTATCTAAGAGTCGCATTTCGTTTTTCTCTAACCTGGATTTCACCATCTTTGAGACTAAGAAGTCCTCCTTTTTCTTCGCGTGATTTTCTCGAGTTGATAACCTCCTCTGAAACACCCTTACTTGGTGGCTCGATCTCAGTATGAGCATTAGCTTTAACTTCTTGCGGGCCAGGAACATTTCTGCCGTAATGCGCACTAGAGCTGATATTTCTTCCTTTGTTTTCCTTCCCAGTATCGTCGACGATTTTCCTTCTTTGAGCCCATAAGTTCTTCCGCACAAGATAGTCTCCGGTGACAAACTTATCATTACGTCTATCGGCTCGCTTTGCATTTCTGGTACTGTCGACACATTCCGATGCGGAATTAGGCCGATTTAATACTTTTGCTGCGGCAGAAGCCGTGGCTGAGGCGTCGATCTTTTTCTGTCAGCACCCTGGGACAATGAATTTGGCCGCTGCAGCACTTTAGAAGCAAGAGATTGCCTCGGCTGAGAAGCCGGCCTTTTCCTCATCACTTGCTCAGAATTAACAGCTGCTTTTGCGGACAAATTCGATACATTTTTCAAACCTTCTTCAAATGCCTTCAACCTCATTTTCAGTTTCTCCTGTAAATTTAGATAACGGTTAAATAAAATAAGAAGAGATTTAAATTGCAGGAACGAAAACATAATTTGTCGAGTCGCGTACTTTAAGTTGGGATTCAGCCTTAGCAGTTCTTTCGGCTACAGCAATCTTATCTCTCAACCTTTTTATCTCCGCCTACGAATGCATTATACAAATTAATTCAAGAAAATGAGTTCTAGTCGACTTATTATAGATAACTTAAAAAATAACTAAAAACTGCGAGTCATATACCTGAAAGAGTCTTCTCTCTTCTAGCCATTGTTTAACAGGCATGAGTTTATCTCTATCATCCTTCCACTCGTTGGCCACCGTCGATGCCACGCGATTGGCTGAAACTTTTACTCTAGCTAGTTCCCTCTCGAGAATCCTCTTCTCCTCCTATAAGATTAAAGCATCACTTTTGTCTCAGAAAAGAAACACAGCATAGAGATGATTTCAAAACAGTTTTGCGTAAAATCATACTTTCATCTCAGAAATTTGGCGTCGATAGTCTCGTACAGCATTAGCTGCCACGCCGCCTGCAAGAATGGATTCCTCGAGTTCACGAATAGTTAGAGTAAGCTTTTCGACCTCCGCAGTCTTTTGGCGATTCGTTTTTTCTGCAAACATTTTTTCTTCCTGAGAATGATGAAGAAGGAGGATTGTTAACATAACTGCATATGCATTCCTGCTAAATCAGCTACTAACATAATCTATGGTTAGTACCTGGCAAATCTCTATTTGCCGCCTCAGCTCAATATTCTGGTTTTGCACTTCCTCTACAATAAGCGCCCGCTCGAGAGCGCTGCATAAGATATTTTCTGCTTCAATCAGCGCTGCCTCTTTCGACTTGGTAGCCCTTTCCAAAGCCATGTTATCCTCTTGGAGCACAGCAACCTGCAGCACAAATCGAAAAACTCTAAATTTGAAAGTTCAGACAACTAGCACACTTGTTCGTAGCAGCACAAGACGAATTTGAATTGATCAAACCTCGCTCTTGTATATTTTGATCTCAGATTCGAGAGGCGCGACAATAGCCTCAAGCGGAATGGTTTTCTCATCCTTCTGTCCCGCGTGAACTCTTCTCAAAGCCGCTTCGGCGGCCAACTGCGCCGCCAACGCCTCTTTCTTCTCATTGGCTAGATTCTTTATTTCTAGATTCTGTTATTCATGATTCGAAAATACTGAACACAATTTTTCCTTGTTACTTATATTTTTTTTGAACAAAGTTGGGTTCAAATAAAGGCACCTTGTCCTGCAGTTGTTTCTCAGCAGTTCTGAGCTTTTCATCCAGTTTTTTCAGTTCATTGCTAAGCTGAAAAATATGAAATGTCATCAGATACACAAAAGTTCACATAATCAAAAGTAGATTTTGCTTCTAGTGCCTCAACTCGCAATCACTAATGGATGAATACATTATTTTGTACATCAATTACCTCGGCAACGGCCTTATCTTTGAGAAGCTCTGTCACCTTCAAGGCCTTTATCTCACCATAGACGACTCCGAGTTCTCTCTCCTTTTCTGCAATTCAATTCACAAACAAAAAGGCCAAAGCGACAACCATACGACTCATTCAAGCCACCATGCATTAGAACAAGCAAAATACTAGTGCTACACTCCAATAAACCAAAAGAAATTGGATCGAAGAACACGACTAAAAGGGTCTTATCTGGCCTCACTTGTGCTTCTACTTTTAGTAACAACATTCGTAATTGGGAACATATGAATTAATACAATACTCGGTCTACTAATCCAGAAGCTTAGAGTGAGTTGATGGATATAATAAATGTGGGACTAAAGTTCACCTCTGAGAAGGTTCTCCAATCGATTAAGTTCGAGTACTAGAGTACTAGAATGGCTCGGAAGGATCTCTTTCCCGCCCAAACTTCCCATATTGCTGACAATTCTCTGCTTTCAGAGCCTTCTGTTTCTGTTGCCCACCACACAAATTAAGTGAGCACTCCTGCAACCAAATGGGCAGCTCTGGGCCAAAATTTATGACGTGGGTTTCGTGAAGAAGAACCCTTTCTTTACGAAGATTGACTCGAAAGATAAAGAGGACAAGAGCATTGCACGTACAGAGATAGAGATAGAGAGAGATAGAGAGAGAGGGAAAAGAGAAGGAAAAATTTATATTTTATTCTTTCCAAAATTTAAGTTGATGCATTTGCTCCTTCAGTCGGGATTCTATCAACTTTCTATAATTTATACCGAAAATATTCAGAAATACATTAAAAATTATTATTTTTTATTTATAGAGCAAGTAAATACAATATGATCATTTCATCCTCTTCATTAACATCGTAACGCTTGATAACATTTTCTCATATTTCAAGAGAATAAAATATAGATTTTTGATAACATTTTCTCATATTTCAAGAAAGTACAATATAGATTTTTAAAAGACAGAAGAAGAAAAATATATTTATTTATTTAATATATATATTTTTTTTTTGGAGAAAGCTTACTTATGTTAACTATTTCGTTTATTTTAAAATAAATTTAGCTAAAAATTTGAAATAATTGGAGATATTGGATATCAACCGTCCTGTTCTTATAAAATAGATATTTATAAGAAGATTTTCTGTATTTTAATTTTTTAAAATATATATATATACTGTACTTGTTTAAAAAAAAAAAAAAAAAAAAAAAAAAAAAAAAAATCTTTTGAGAAATACATATGAAGAATTATTGTCAAACCTAGGCACCCAATACTTAACCATTGATATCTTTCATGAGTTCTCGTAGCCATTGTCTAGCCACCAAGTAATATGAATATATCATCATTTGATTTATAAAAAATAATTACTCGTAATTTTATAAATTTTAACATGTTGGCCTTTTGAACATACAGGATAAGTCTATTGATTTAGAATTTTATTTTAAAATTTATATGACAAAATTTTAAAAATACAGCGTGTAATATATATATATATTTATACACTCTCAGTGTAAAACTATTTTTTAAAGAAATATATAAAAAAAATATGATTGGTTGGACGCATATGATATGTTGTAACTGTTATATAGTAAAACTTAGTTGATAGAATTTTTGTACCAATTTGTCTCGAATAAAATAGTAAGTATAAATACAGATTAAAAAATAATAATAATTTATTTCTATCTGTGGAAAAATAAAGAGAGAAACAAAAAAATTCTTTTTTTTTTCTTGAATCATTGTGATTCGTCAAAAATTTATTAAAATTTTACTTTTGGCACTAACACAAATGAAACAATAATAATGACAAAAAAAATAATAATAATAAAGTTAACTCATTCAGTCCCGAGAGGAGAAAAGAATAGATGCTGGAACTCCAGCTCCCAGGTCCACCTTGTTGGTCTGATCCTAAGTGGATAATAGTAACCCATTTGTTGGTGGGTGGAGATTAATGGGAGTGACTTGATATTTTATTAAGTATAATTTATTTTCTTCTTTTGACAATAAAGAAAAAAAAATTATTATCTAATAAAAATAACGTGTTAAATATAAAATTATAAAAATACTATTTTAAATAATATCAGAACATCAAATTCTGAATTCGAGTCCTATCAGACTTCTAACATTATTTAATTTTTTTTTTTTTATCAAAAAGCTACATTATTAAATTTCTCTCGTTTAATTGTACACGTCTTGAATGTATTAAAAAATCTCAAATTCAGACATAAAATTTAGAAACCAAACGTGAAGAAAGTATTTTATGTAATATTCCATTTTTTCATTATTATCCCTAAATATATTATTACGAAAAGCTTACATTTTGTATTATAGTATATTTCCTAATTGTCTTTAGGGGCAACGGCGTTGAATTTAGATTAGTCCTAATATAAACGAATAATAGGACTAAATCCTTAACCTATAACATTTTGGAGTAGAGATCCAAGAGTTATGATCTTAAGCGTGCTGCTAGAGTAGTTTTAAAATGTATTCCCTGGAAAGTTATCCGTCACAGTTTTATCAAGACATTCACGGTCACTCACGGAATGGTAACGGCGGGAGTGGAAATGCATATTTCGATAATTATGAGAGAATAAAACTCCCCGGCTAATGACCGTTGTGAGTGGAGTGCAACAGGTGCTAAGGCTAGCGAGACGAGTATTACAGAGTGCTTTGTGAGTGTGCTTAGCTACGTGGACTCAAATTCAAATATAAAATTTCGACACCCCCAGAATTTGAATTAGTCATTATATAAATATATAATATATAAATATCATTCTCTATAGCATTTTATGATAGCAAGATCAAGAAGTTATTAGAGTTAATGCTAGAGCTAGATAGTTTTACGATGGGTGATTTTCTGAAAAGTGCGATATATATATATATATATAAATATATAAATATATATATATATATATATATACCATTATTTATAGCACCAAATTATAATTTTTAATATACCGTTTGATTTATAAAAACAGTTGTTTAAAATTTTATAAATTTTAATATACCAGTCTTTGGAACATACAAAATACGTCTGTTGATTTAGAATTTTATTTTGAGATGTATGCGACGTGCATGAACTTAAAAATGCAACGTGTATTATGTATTTATACAACTGTGGTGTATGACAATTTATTTTAAGAAATTACAAGAAGATTAGAGAAGTTTAAAATATAAGTATACACAAAATTAAAACATTGGTATGGCCATAATTATTTAATAAGATTCTAATAACTGGTTATTATCAGGTGATTCCATTTGATATGATTGGTGATAATAACTGTCTCTTACTACTATTTATAGCTCTAAGATTAATGGTGATGATTACATAACTTGGCCTTTTCTGGGGTTTAGGTGGAGGCCAAAATTAATACATCATCATTTACTAGGTGTTTTTTTTTTTCATTTTTTTTTTTTTTTTTTTAGCTTTTTATTCCAGCATTTTAGTGCTTACACTTTCAAAACATTTGATTTGAACGAAAACAGTCATTTTTGTTTTTCAAAAATAAATTAGCATAAGGTTAAACACACTTTCAGTCATTTTTTTTTGAAACAAATTTATTTTTACTTAAGAATAAAATTAATTAAAATAAATATAATTTTAATTATTATATTAATTATTTAATAAATCTAATATTTTGACTAATTTAATTATTTTATTAATTAAATATTTAATTATTTAATAATTAACTAATTAATTTATTAAATTATTTGTAGCTAATTAAATTATTTATTAACAATACTAATTATTGTTAATTATTTTATCAATTAATACTTAGAATTATCTAGCAATAATTAATTAAATAAATTAAATTATTATTTAATAATATTTTTATATTAATTAATTAGATAAAATATTATTATTTTAAAATTATAATTATTTTTATTCTCACTATTTTAATCTAACTATTTAAACACTATTCTTTTAATTCTCCATAGCAACCTAATTTTTATTCAAACGTAAAATTTATCTTGTTTCTAAATTTATACCCATCTTTAGAACAAGCCCTTCTAATTTAAACCTGAACCAAATGTAGCCCAAATTTATAAGTTGAAATTCGGTCCTATGTATATTTTTTTCAAATTGAATTATTAATTTATAAAGTTTTCTAAAGATGTTTAGAGGTTATAACTTATTTGCTCCTCTTTAATGTATTTTTATTTTATCATCATATAATTCGGAAAGTAATCACATATAATTATCCTATGTATTTGTGTTCTTACTTTTATTTCATCGTAAAATTTTGTCGCTGAATTATTGACACTAATTATTAATTTTAATAATTTGAACGGTGAGAAATATATAATTAATTCAAAATTAACGTACAAACATAGCGCATAAAGGTCTCGATTGTGAGTCGATCCAACCGACCTCACGTCACTTCAAACATACTCGGTCATTTCAAACATAATTCGAACCAACCGTCATTCCAACACAGAACAGAATGTTGGCCTCTTTAAGTCTACAATTTATTTTTTTTTCTAACTCAATAGTTGCGCAAATTCGTAACAGATGGTAATCGAACCCATATCCGTTGGCTTAAAGCGCATAGATATATCGTTCACGAGTTCCGATTGCAGCCCATCCAGCCTCACGCTATTTCGAGCATGATTCGGCTCGATCCGAGCACTCGTCGTTTTGAATATAACTCGGTCCAATTCGATCACCTATTATAAGGTAAAACACTGATCCTACAAAATAGTAAAGTACAATTTTTTTGACCACACGGTGATAAAGTAAAATTACGCTAAATTACACTCGTAGTATATCAAAATTTATCTAAAAGATAAAATTTGAAGGGAAAGAAAAAGGACCAAGTCCCCACCTTAGCTTAAAAGAACGTCACAAATGTTACTACTTACGAATCTCTCAATTGCCCATATGGCACCGATGGTCTCCTTTAACATTGCTTTTTAGGCTTTTATACAAAGCGACAAAGGAAAGTACACATCCCCTACCAACAACACCAACAAAGACCATCAAATAAAATATACCTAGCTTAAAAGATTCATCAAAATCTCTAGCAATTAATCAAACCCACACTCTTTTGATTTGGATTCTCTTTTCCTCATGCTTATCTCACATTTACTGTGAATGAGCTGGTGAAAACTATGTGTGAGCAAATGCTTTTAATTGTTTTGATATCTTCGATCGGCTATGGAGTGTCTCCTAGCTCCTTTTGGCAAAAATGCATGGGAAAGAAAATGATATGGAGATTATCAACAGTTCATGAACTTTTGGGGCTGGTGAAGGCTATTGATACCAAAACCTTAAATGTGCTACTTTTTTAAAAAAAAAAAAATTAAAAAAATTCATAATACCCAATATTGCATCAGTAAAAACGAGAGTTATTGTTGTTCTTGTTTTTTTTTTTCTTTCATTTTATATTAGGAGTCGAGGCTCTAATATATTTTTTTTCTATACTTAAAACTCACAAACTATTTTGAGTGTTCGAGCACTAACCACTAGATTCAAGTACTAGCGCTAATAAATATTGATATATACTTCTTGATCAGTTTTTTACTAAATCGATTTTTTGAATATATGTTATCAGAATCAACTCTAAACCTTTCCAAATTCGGAGAGGTGTTGGATTCGATCTCCATATTTAACATTTAACGAAGTAAACCCTTTCACTCTGGTGACCATGCAGCATTAGATATCATGTTCAAGCTTATGACAAGAGTTCGAGACGACCTATATATACTGGTAGGGAAGGGTTAGTCAGGGTTTTTGGGAGGATTTACATATATATGAGAAATTAGTAAGTTCTTTTGCAGCACCAAATCAAGTTAAGTGAATTAGTTTTCAATTGGAAATATTTTTATGACTTAAAAATTCTACTATTATTTGTGTCTTTTGTGATTAGAGCTTTTCCTCAAAGAATGATTGATTGGAGAGTGTGCAAATTTGGTTTTTAACAGTTTCTTATTGAGTTCAAGATATGGCAGGTGAGGAGTAACATTTTGAGAGGACAAGAATGGTTTGAATCTAAGAACTCAATAAGAGAATTATAGGGTAGGTGAGGAGTTGACATGATCTACACAAGTCGGCGTGGGGAGAGTAGTCATTGCCGACTTAGGCTTTGTAACTTGATACTAATCACAGGGTTTGACTCTTAACTTTTGGACATATTTGTCTCATCAAAATTAAGTGGAGGGGATTGATGAAGTTTTTTTTGGCCATTAATATATATTTTCATTGTTTCATTCGTCATAAATTAAATTTGCTCTCATAACTCTACCTTTTCAAAACACCATCGTAATTAATAGGCTTCACATCGGGTGATGCCAAAATCAATTACGAGAGGGAGAGAGATAAAAAAATAATAATAAAATAATCTACTGCATGCTATAATGTGTTTTGTTCAAAGCTATCGATTTTTTTGTCCAATAAATAGCAGTTAAAAAAAATTACCTACATTTTAGTTCATCTAAAAAGTCATTTTTAATATGAAAGTCACTTAAGGGCAAACAAATAGACCATTTATGTTGATTAATTAGGAGAGTAATGTGAACATCATATATAAAGGTTGGATACTCAACCAAGTTTTTCAACCAAAAATATCCTAAGTTTGATTTTTCTTTCTTTCTTTTTTAAGATAATCTCCTTAGTCATCAATGTGAACATCATAGGGTGGTTGATGATATAAGAAAAACACCCTTTTCTTTGTTCTCTATTTTCACCCCCTCTCTCTTGGTGGGGAAATGGAAGGGATAAGAAGGTGATATTTACTTGAAGTAAGGCATAAGTAAATTGTTCACCACTGATCCTTTACCTGTACTTTAATAAGGCAAAAAAATTAGATTAAGCAATTAGTGTTTCATAATATTTGTTAATGCATGTATGGTAATTTGGAAGCAGTTAAAACTGAGAAGTGGTTGGTATTTTTTTTTATTACAGCTTGTAATTTTATTTAAGTGTAGCAAAATTTTTCAAAGAAATTTTCCAATGAGAATTAAAATAAATAGAGTATTTTTGTAATTTGTACACAACAAAATGGTAGCATGCATGGTTTCTTATATTTCTACTACAAGCTCTTCAAAGATTTTTACATCTCACAAAGAAAAGCATAAGAAAAAAATGATAAAAATTTGGGTCCCATAGCTTCGAATAATTTAATTAAGTAGTTTCATTCTTTCTTACATTTTATGTGGGGCCTTATTTTTATTTGATAATGAAAGAAAATAAAAGTCAACAAATTCCCTTCTTTGTTTTGTTGATGAAGGAACTCTTTTTTGTTTCTACCTTAGACATATCGCAAGCTAACCAAAAATGATACAAAAGGAAAATATATTCAACAGAATATGGAATTAATCATATTTACTTAAAACAAAAAAAAAATATGGAATTAATCATATTTACTTAAAACAAAAAAAAAAAATCGCAGCAATACCAAATGAACAAATGGCATTAATTAATTTTCTCTTTTGGGTTGTTTGCTACTTTCTCCAAATTAATGGGCAAGTAAAAAAAATGTACACAAACACTCTCGGCCCTACAACAAAATTAAGTTATAGCGATATATTTTTATGATATTTTTGTGCAAGTGTCCTATCTATATTTCATCTATATTCAAAATTAGATTATAGGGGCACATTTTTAGAACACATTACAATAATGTGTTGCTATACACCCTAGTCACTGTACATACAATAACACTAATAATAAGTGTCGGTATTTTGTTAGCGGTACTTTTTTAAAATTTTAAAAAAACGTAAAATTAAGTGTCGCTATAACATAATTTTGTTGTTGTGGGGTCTATTTGTTTGCCAGTAATTGATTTTCAAGTGAAAAATAACTTCCAATTGCGACCGTATTTATTTGTACGTAAAGCTGTAAAAAATAATTTTTTGTAAAAAATAATTTTCGTTGAAAAAAATATTTTTTATTTTGTAATGTTTGGTTTGTAAGAAAAAATAATAATTCTTCATTAATATTTGTTTGGTTGAAAGAAAAAAATCTCATATTTGTTTGGTTCGGTAGAAAAAAATGAATAAAAAAGATTTTTAGTAGCTCGAGTTTTTGTTTTCCGCTGAAAATCAACGGAAAATAAAAACACTGTACATTTTTTAAAAATCTGTAAAAATATTTTTTCGAAAAAATTCAGCAACAAAAAATAAAAACACTGTATTTTTTAAAAATTTGTAAAAATAATTTTTTGAAAAAAATATTTATGACTAAATAAACAGACGAAAAAAAAAATCAAATCAAAAAGTAAATTTTAATATATTTTACGGCCAACTAAGCACACCCTGAGCTGAAATTCATGTGAAAATTCGATCTTTCCTGGCACAAATGGTAAAAATTTTGATAGTTGGTATTTGAAATTTTAAATTCAAAAACTAATTGCTTTATCTTAACCAAACAAATAGCATACGCTCAAAAAAAAATTCACGTGGAAATTAATTTTCATCTTATCTTATTTGTTTGATAGGATTTGGAACGGTAGTTAACCCTTTTTTTATTTATTTTATTAAAAAGTTTTACATTAATAAAAAAAATGAAAAAGAGTCAAACAGTTATTTTTTTTTATTATTTTTTTTCTATCTCTGTCCTTTGGTTATTGACCTTGCAACAGTCGAGAGCAAAAAAAAAAAAAAAAAAAAAAGAAAGGAATTATAGACTAACTTAATTTGAAACAAACGAAGCAATTAAAATAAATATTTAGCATCAAAACTAATTTTATTGTACTAAAAAAAATTTTAATACCAAAATACTTTTTAGACTTCAAACATTCTTATAATATAGTAAATACCGCTCTTCAAAAAATATAGTCATATAAACGCTCTATTGTATCAAACTAAATTATTCAATAATAAACTTTACTATATATTATTTTTAATTTTTTAATATTTTAAAGCGTTAGGATTTTAAAAATTTTGATACTTTAAAATCTCATAATATATTTTAGTATATAGATGGGGACGCCGTTAAATATTAAAAAAAAAAATTATTATTATTATTATTATTATTATTATTATTATTATTATTATTGTTGTGCATATTATATATTTATGCAGCTTCTCACGACATTAGGAAATTTGGGCTACAAATGTTAGTCAATTAACTTTACAGGTTTGTATGATGGGCCTGACACTGCCCAGTCCCAGTTCCAAAAGACCCCTTCTTTTTTTTTTTTTTTTTTTTTTTTTTTTTGAATTATACCAATCTCAAATGAAAATTGAATAAAAATGTACAGAATTTACTAAAACTAATCATCCTTCTTGAAGGCTATCCAATATTTCAAAATTTTAGTTTTTTATGTAATTTTTTAATTAATTTGTTAATTTGATTTAAGTTATTCAGCAACACCTTGACTTCAAAATTTAAGCTATTTTATTATTTTAATAAATTTATAGTTGCTAGAATTATATAAAATATGCTAACTAAATCTGATTGGATAATAAAAATAAAATTTTTAAAAATTAGATAAATGTTTCAAAATGATTCATAATTTAGGCAAGTTTTATATATTTTTATCTAAAAATTAGTACAATATATTGTGGAATCTTTATTTAAAGTTCATGATATTATCTACTAAATTTTTGGTTATATTAATATGTCAACTCCTTGATTGTTTTTGGCACGATCCACCCAAAAAAAAATTTAAAAATTAAAAATTAAAAATTAAAAAAAACCCTCACTTTTCTTACTTTCATATAAATAAATTTCTTCAATGTGAATCTTTCTTTCATAGAAATTCATAATAAGTTTACCTTTATTTCCCCCTATATATATACAGTTCAAGTTTTATATGCTTTGTGTGTATATTCCTATATTTTTATAAGATTTTTAAAAAATTCTAAATTACTGTGTTCTCCAGGTGCCAACCATATAATACATGAAAAGAACACCTCTAACAAAGAAACTCCAAATGGTTAACAAGAAAAAGAATAGAGATCATTTTTTAAAAATTATCCAAAAAAAAAAAGAGACTTATACATTATTGAATTGCCTAAATTGTTGCTAATAGCATTAAGTTATTGTTGCTTATGAATTTTCAATTTTTGTATTAAAAATTATGAATTAATATAATAATGAACACATTGACTAGTGGTCGGTAAAATAGTATGACCAAACAACATAAATGGTCAAAAAAAATAAAATAAAAAAACAGTAAAAAAGTTGATAATATCAAATATTTAATGTTATTAAAAGTGGCCCAGCAACCCTATCTTATTAATCCTAACATTTTCTTATCTAACTACAACATATTCAATCACTCGTCACCGTAGAAACATATCCATCAGAGAGTGCACTTAATTAGAAGCGAAATTTGTACTACGTACTTTCATAACACTTACAAATTATATATATATATATATATATATATAGAGAGAGAGAGAGAGAGAGAGAGAGAGAGAGAGAGTGTGAGTGTGTGTGTGTGAGTAGAGCTTCTTTGCTTGCAAATATATATATATATATATATATATATATATATATATATATATATATATATAGAGAGAGAGAGAGAGAGAGAGAGAGAGAGAGAGAGAGAAAGAGAGAGAGAGAGTGTTCGGTTACTATACTCTTGTGAGTAAAATTCTTTTATACTCATAAATTTTTATTTTTGGAGGAAGAAATGTGCGGTTAGGATTATAGTAATTCTTAAAATTTATAGTATTTTTTCAATAACCTAGTAAATTCTAGAGAGGTCACTATCATCCTAACCGCACATTCCTTCATCCAAGAATAAAAAAGTTATTAGTATAAAGGGGTTTATACTCATAAAAGTATAGTAGCCCTACGCTATATATATATATATATATATATATATATATATATATATATATATATATATATATATATATAATATATATATATGCTGGAATACTATCGATAGCATCAAGTAATTGGTGTTATTAATTTTTTAGCTCTTGGATTAAGAGATGTGCGGTTAGAATGATAGTGGTCCCCTAGGGTTTAGTGGATGGTTGGTTGAATAGTAAAAATTCTAGAAACTATTATAATTTCAACCGCATATCCTTTCATCCAAAGACTAAAAAATTGATAACACTAATTACTTGTGCTTTCGATAGTATTCCAACCTCTATATATATATATATAATATATATATATATATATATATATATATATATATATATTATATATATATATAATCGAGCTTATATATATACTTTCAAAAATACAAACCCAACTACACTTGTAAATTTTTTATCATTAAATTTATATTGAAATTTGTGTTATTAATTATAAAGTCAACAAAAAAAAAAAAGAGAAAAATAAAGTACAATAGTATGAATCCCAATACAACTTCAATGATAAAAATTTTATAAGTATAGTTAGATTTATGATTTTAAAAGTATATAAACTTTACTTAGATAGATAGATAGATAGATAGATAAGAGAGAGAGAGAGAGAGAGAGAGAGAGAGAGAAATTATAATACTGTATATTGATTTTCTCACACACAAAATAAAAAGGAAAACAAAAGAGCACGAGCATGCATGAGAGCTAACAAAGTAGATATGCCAACAATTATAAGATGCCTTACTTATTTACACATACCAAGCTCATCTCCTTCTCTAGCTATTACTAGAAACTTATTAAATACACGTACCGCATTAATATAATATAAAGTCCTTATATATATATATATATATATATATATATATATATATATATATATATGTTCTAGCACAGTTTTTTAAAGTTGATCAGGCCATAAGAAGGCACCCATGGCATAAGCTCTCTTCTCCTCAAGAGGCCCATCAAACACCAAACCATACTCCCTCAGCAACAAATCCAATCTCCACTCCTCCATCTTCATGTAGTCCTCTTTTTTGTAGCGCGGATAGTGCAGCGGCATCTGGAAACCCTCATAGCTCACAGTTCGAATCTTCGCCACCTGATCTGGTGACTTTTTCGGGCGCGCGATGACGACCGTCGATGAGCGGTCGACCAATTGGCTTGTTAGAATGAATTGTAAAAATGATTGTAGCGCCATTGGTCGATCTCTAGCTCACTCTTATATATCTCCCTTTCTCTCTTCCTCTTTTCTCTCTATTGCTTTGCTCATATTGGAGGAGGAGGAGGAGGATCGATCGGGTCAAGTTTATTTATAGGCTCGAGTCGATCGAAGAAACAGTTGCTTGGACTCGGTGCACCACACGAGGCATTTTTTTAGCCACAAAGGGCGTAAAACCATTATATCAATTATTGGATGTGACATATATATACAACAAAACGAATGGTGGCCAATTTTATATATATATATATATATATATATATATATATATATATATATATATATATATATATATTAGTCTAATTAACAACACATGTACAAAAGACAAACTTTTTTAAATGAAAAATAAAAATTTCATGGACAAAGAACAAATATATATAGTTTGATTTTACGATATTAATTTATAGCATCCAAATAATAACTTTTTTATGTAAACATGTTTATTAAGCATGACTCAACTATAGCACATATGCATGGTCATGGTTTACATGCACATAATTATGTACACTTCAATGTCATGGCCATTTATGATCACTAGCGTGGAAGGATGCTTTCGCGTGCTTGTTTGGATCATATATAGGATTCCATTAATAAGAGACAATTAATAATACAATGGAAAAAATAAATAAATTTACAAACTTAAATGAATTTTACATCAACCTGCTTATGCTGGTGTGATAGATCTAATTTTTTAAAAAATTATTATAATTATTATTTTATGCATAAATTTCATCCGCCAATTATTTTCTGAGTCATATTAGCTATCCTTTTTTTTTTTTCTTTTGAGTCTCCAAACATTTTATCTCAGCATATTCGGAGATATTTATAAAATGTGACAATAAGCATATCATTATTTTGGGACATGTTTAGCTCAAACTAGGATCGAAATCAGAACAAAATGAAAATTGATCCAAATTGAAAACAAAATAATAAAAAGAATTAATTTGTTTTTGCTTTATTAGAGAAATCAGAATGAAAATCATGATCAAATTAAAATTTTAAAAAAAATTATATTGTAATAAAATTAAAATTATCATCCACATTTTAATTTAAATTTGAACTTATAATTTAAACTTAAAATTTGTTTTTCCAATTCAAATTCAAGTGTAAAGTCAAAATTTGAATTTAGAACTATTAATTAATACAAATATAAAATTTATATTAGAATTTAAATCTAAACTTAAAAAATTAAAAATATTAAAATATTAATCATTAATTCAAATTCCAATTTTAATTTATAATATAATATATATATATATATATATATATATATATATATTCAAATTAAAATAATTCTTAGTGAAAAAAAATTGTTTATCCAATCTCTTTCAGAATTAAAGTTATTTTCACCTTCGTGATAAATTTTATTTCAAAAAAATCTCAGCTTCCTTCCGAAATAACTCTGAAATAAAACACTGATACTAAAAATAAATCATTTGTATCTTTCGAACAGAAATTATTTAATTGGAAGGTGAATACATATCGATCCCTCCTAAAATTAAAATGACATCAAAATTAAACATTGAGAAATAAGAAAAAAAAAAACATTTGGATTTTCATTTCAAATATTGTCAAATCCTTAATTCGACTGAGACAAGTGCCCTGTTATCAATGCAACAATTTGAAAGTGAAATTAATTATATAATGGGGATAGGTACATATATATAGATATATATAATATATAGCAAGCTTAAGTACTTGGATTGGTTTAGTATTTATTACATTTGCTATCCACCTGTCTTTAAGATGGGGAGGATTGGGATTCCGTAGAAGGATTTATGGAGTGTACATGTGATGTTCATCTGCATTATTATTAGCCCTTGCCCTCAATTATTGAATCCAAATTGGCGCCCACTGTTTCTTTTTTAATTATTGATATTATTATTATTATTATTATTATTTTGCTGTTTATCTTTTCTTTTAAATTTTTCTTTGTTTTGTTTTGAAAACTGTATATATTTGTTTGAGAGAAAATACGTTATAAAATATTTTTATACAATTAATTGAGAGGTACAAACCGAATAAATTCAAAAGAATATATTTTGGCTAATGAGTCCCCAATTAGCCAAAAGATCCTCCACTACGATATTTTTAGAAAATTTCCAAGTCCATTCGAAGCCGAATTGGTTAAAAATTATAGAAATTCAGGAGTTGTTTAATTTTTCAAATAAATTATATAACAAATAAATTTGTTAATTATTTTTTTTTATTTTTTGTGTATTAATTTGGTTTGAAGGAGAATAAATATTTTTGAAAATATTTTTTTTAATATTTTATAAAAAAAACATAGTATTTTTGTTTTTCCAATATTTTTTAAGAAAAACAAAAATACTATTTTTTTTATAAAATATATAAAAAAAAATCATAAAAGTTTATTTTCCTTATAAACAGACGAATGAATAATTTAAAAAAAAAAATTCATGAAAACTCTTCTTTTTTTTGGGTTTTTTTTTTCACTCTTTTTTGTGGAGCCAAAAAACCCCAAGAGAATAGATCCAATTCGAATTTGGCTACTTTGTATTAATAAATGACTTTGACCAATTCAAAATTTTAAATTTATAGATGAATAAATTCTTATATATTATATAGTTATCAGATTTTTTTTCTAATTTTACTCACTATGTGATAACACGTGGTAAGAAATAAAGGAAAAAGCTTAAACTAATTGGTGAAACTAAAAGAACCCTTAATTAACTAAACTAACTAAATTAAAATTCATTAAGAAATTAGAGTAGAAGATTTTTTACTTACAAAAAATAAAACCAGTAATTAATTAGTTGCTAAATTGTCGCGACATCAGAGGACTAATATGCTAGAACTGAAAAAAGAAATTGTTATATTTCTTGTTAAAATTATTTTGACTCTCATGTTTCAATTTTAACATTTTCAAATTTAAGTTATTTTAAATTTGCTTTTTGAAATCCTGCAATCTTAATTCCACCATCAATAATTAGACACAAAATAAATTTATAAATTTATTGTTTAAAAAAATTTAAAACTATAAATTTAACATTTAACAATTTTTAGGTGTATAAGTTTAATAAATTTGAGCTTATTTAAATTGAACATTTATAGATCTAACTTTTTTTATAAAAAAACATTGTGATTTAAAATTCTACAATCCTGCAAATTCAACTAATAATATTCAAAAAAAAAATTATAAATTCTAAAATAATAAAAATAGTTAGTTTTAACTTTAAAATATAAACTTAACATTTATAAATTTTTAAATGTATAAATTTAATTTGTAATTTATAAAAAAATGTGGTCAAGTATTTAAATATTTAACTTTAAATTTTAAATATTTCAAAACAAATTGTGACGCCCCCAGTAGTCCTACATCGGATGTGGATGGAATTGTAATTGGGTTTATATGAGACGTGGACACTAATAATAATAACTGGACTTAAGCATTTTGGATTGTGGTTTGGACCCAACGAGTTATTATTGCTAATGGGCCTGGTCGCTATATTTGGTATTAAAGCCAATAACCAGCCGGAAGTGTGCGACGAATCTCGGCTGAGCCTGGGTCTAGATGACAGGGTTAGCGAGACATCGCCTGGTGATCTTGTGTGTTTGGGCTGACGAGGATGACATGAACACTGATAATAATAACACTGGGCTTAAGCATTTTTTATTGTGGTTTGGGCCAACGAATTATTATTGCTAGTGGGCCGGGTCGCTACACAAATTCACAAATTTTAAAAGATATGAATTTACATCATAAATTAAAAACTTGCAAATTAAATATTAAAACTTTTAAAACTGATTAAAATAAATTTAAAGGGGAGATCGAGAGAATGGATAATAAGATGCATGATAGGATGGATACATAGTGAAATGTCCTAATTGCTCTCAAATCTGAGAAATTAGAAGGTTGAGATTTTCTCTTGACCAAAAAAAGAAAAAGACATAGATACATGAACATACACTATAACTTTATAAAAGAAATCTCAAAGAAACATCTCAATCTTATTTTGTTCTCAGAGAATTAATTTACTCAACTATGTCATCATCAAATTTGCTAGAAGGAACTATTGAACTTTAATTAAGCAACCTCCTAAGTCAAAAAGACTCAAATTAAACTCTCCTTTAATGTCGAAATTTCCGAAGATAATTTCTCAACAAAAACTATCGAACTTATACACAGTAAACAAGTTTTAAAATTTCTTACATTAAGATGTTTTTAGTTGTTTGAGATTTTTAAGCAAAACCAACAAATTAATGAATGGAAAATATTAAGGAACACTATCTCAAAATAATTCTTGTTATCTCAAAATAATTAAGAGTAAAAACAAAAAAAAAAAAATGAAATTTTTTACTTGATTTATTTCATTTTATACAAATTTGTGATTGGTTTAGGCGCTATTACTAGCAATTGAACCAGAGATTTTATTGGAACATTACAAGCCCAAATCGTTTCAGTTGTAAACAATCTAAGCCCATTTTATCCCAACATTATTTAAAATATTATAAAACAAATAATTAATAAAACATTATAAATCAATCAATGGTAGAGCTTCTGCATTCTAAGATTTTATATATATATATATATATATATATATATATATATATATATATATATATATATATATATATATATATATATATATATATATATATAATAAAAAAAATAAAAAAAATAAAAACTAGTTAGAGATAAAAAAATATAATTTTTGATCAATAAAAATGTAAGATGAATAAATAATTTTTGAAGTGTGCACGCAAAGTAGCTATTAATTAATTAGCGACTACAAGAGAGATGATTACACGTGGAGATTAGGCAAGGGCACGTGTACGCGGATGCATGCATGCGTTTGTACATCATTTCAAGTCAATTAACTTTTTCACTTTATCATCTCTTTCCCCGAAAAAATAAAAATAAAATAAAATAAAATAAAATAGTCTAATATTTATCTCAAAATAAAATATATATTTTACACCTGATTTAATAATTTATTTTTATTTACTTTTTATTCTTAATATTTCTTACTAAGAATTTTTAAAAAATTATAAACCCTAAAATATATGGTATAAAATTTACACACATACAAATATATATATATATATATATATATATATATATATATATATATATATAAAGGGAGAGAGAGAGAGATATTTTCAAATAGTAATTTTTTTTCATTAATTAAAGCTCTCATTGTGTACTACGTTGTCCTATATATTTTGGGCTTTGCTATCCATACACCCAATTTTGGGTGTATATCTTACACCCCACCCATCCAAGGGTAGGGTTTTCTCCACCCATCACTTCGAAGTGATGGGTGGAATTCACCCCACCCTAGAATGGGTGGGGTGTAAGATGTACACCCAAAATTGGGTGTACACTTATATATACCCATATATTTTATGCACTTGTTGGAGACAGAGTGAAAATTTAGAGAACAAAAAAATTGTGAGACTTACAAATTTCACTATGCTCTCTATTATGTCGAAGTCAAAAGACTGATTTTCATATAATTATGAGCGTAGTTTGAATGATTTTACGAATTTGAATTTAAAACAAATATAGACAGCGATGATAATGTTTTTGGGTTCATGAACTCGTGGTACCTAATTCATATATAGTATTAATATATATTTCTAAACTCGGTTTCTATCAAATCAATTATTTATATAAAATGATGTCAAATTAAATTTCAAATTTTTTTATTCTATAAAAGCTTGAATTCAAATTTTATTTTTAATATTTAACAATTTAAATATAAATTTTGTATTTTATTTATAAATTTCAGTAGTATATTGATGATAATTTTGAATAGCAGATTGGTACTTAAGAAGTTGTTTGTGGCGTGCATGCATGGGGTCTGAGATGCCGGCGCTGCTGCATATATGCAACAGCGCCGTTCGTGCTACATATATCTTGAAAAGCGCTGCAACATAAATGTGGCAATGTTAGTTCTTTGTTGCTGCACCCCACCCCAGAAATATTTAATCTTATTAATTTCTCTTCCTAGCTAGATCCCTCCCTTCTACGGCTACCATCTACATCATGTACTCCACCCTTTATTACTCACCCAACTTTATACGTCACCTCGAAAGGAACAAATAGAATTTCTCTTTAAACAAGAAAAATAATTATTTTATTTATCATCAATTATAACTTCTTTTTTTTAAATAATTTTATAAAATATTATTATTTTAAAAATAATTTTATTAATTTTTTTTAGATAAAAATAGTCTTACAAATACGGTAAATATTTAAAAAATTTAAAATTTTATAAAATTCTAGAAAAACGGTAAATTGTTTACCGTTTTTAAAATTTATAATTTTATATTTTTCCTTATTAAAAAAAATATTATTAATTTAATATTGTTTCTAATTTTTTTTTCTAATATAATCTTATTTTAATAGATTAGAAAAAAATATAGTTTAATAATATTTATATAAAATTATTTGTTAATTAAGAAAAAAAAATTATTATTTTTTCTCCCTTTCTTCACCGGATATCATCTTTTATATATATATATATATATATATATATATATATATATATATATATATATAATTTTTGTATTACTTTTTATTTGGAATAAAACATATTAAAGTGTATAATATTATTATGAAAAATTATTTTATATTATCGTGAAACATCTGTATAAAAAAATATATATTATAAACAATATTTCATAATATTTTTAAGTAATAAATAAAATAATATTGGTAAACTTTAATATTACTTGCTTAATATTGGATAGGAACATTTTCGGTTATTATTTTATCACTTTTATTTATAAATATTGTATAATTATATAGTCTTTATATTTTATATATTTTTTAGTTATATCAATTTATAATCATAATAAAATAATTATTATTATAATAAAATTATTTTTATTATAATTATTAATAATATTATTATTAAATAATTTTCTCTCTTTTATTTTTCTCCTAATAATAAAATATTAAATTTTTTTTTTCTAATCATTCAATTTAGAGATTAGAAATATTTTTAAAATAAAGACTAGAAAAAAAAATTATTAATACATAGTTTTTCATAAATGCAGTGAATGATTCACCGTTTTTATGAGTCTAATTTTTTTTTTTAAAATGCATGAATCATTCATCGTTTTTAAGAAAACAGTGAATGATTCACTGCATTTAGCCCCTACAAATAAATTTTTTATATATCTATTTTTATAAAAAAAATTTAAGAAGGATTAGTTTTGTAAATAACCCTAAATTATGCTATTCTGTCAATATATTTTATAATATTTTAAATATAATAAATTAAATTATCACAATTAGAACGTGAATTTGAGGATGAATACGTTATATATATATATATATATATATATATATATATATATATATATATATATATATACGAATTTTGTAAGAATATAAATAAATCAATAATTGTCCATCATCCACGCTATTTATTTTACAAAATTGAGATATATTCAAAATAAATCTTTATTTGGTCCCTAACCGGGAGCTCGCTATTTGCATCCTCACCCACATATGATAGCACGTGCCATCGTTACCCACGCACGTGCATCGTCGATAACCGCGCCCCCCCTGGATTCGTACACCTGGGCACCAAACACTCAACGTAATTTCCCAACGTCGCAATGAATAAGGATCTCTCTCTCTTTCTCTGTATATATATATACGAAAGCCTCGGAATTCGTGCACCGTGATGGGCACCGCATCAGGACCGTAGAGATCGAGCCTACACCTACATCGACGCAACGTCCAATCAGTGAGCGGGGCCCGCCGTAGCTCACACGCGCGCACACAAAACGCCTTCTTCTTCTTCTTGTTCTTCTTCTTTTTTGTAGATCATCCACCGCGAGTCAAAGATCATACGGCTGAATCTTCCGTAACTCGAGGGGGGGCATTTAATTCAGAGGCCTCGAACAGTGATCCCGTGTGATCCGTAGGCCGCGAGGATCACTTCGTGAACCGGGCCCACCGCAGCAATTGACCAACCGCAGGCCGCGGTTGGGAGGTTCACGGATGACGTGGCGGACTGAGGCTCTAATAGGCCGCGGAACGAATGGACGGTGCGATCGATGGTCTAATAAATGCGCGCACGCATCGTAAAGAATGTTCTCCCGCGTGATGTAACCCCGACCCCCCCGCACGGTGGCGATCGCCTCGGGGAACGTAATCCGATGTGATCCCACCCAGCTCCTCTCCTAAAACGATTCCCAGCCGTCCGATCACGATCCGGCAGTGGCATTTCCGTAAATAGTGCGAAAAACGCGCGGCGTGTGGTGGTTACATAAAGCGGTGGTGAGCAAAGCAGCGCTATCCTTTTCAAACGCCCAACCAACCGTTTTGGGGGGCGAAACCGGGTGGGCGGGGGGAGGGGCATCCGACGGTGGAGATTTAACCATGGGCTCGTTCGGATGGAGATTGGGAGCTCGCGCCATCTCGACCGTTGTGGCGTTCGGTGCACTCTTCTCCTTACTCTGCTGCGGTACGTTAACGTTGAATTTCACAGCTCTTGCATGCGAAGCTCTTATTCGTGGATTTTTAGGGGCGTTGTTGTACGAGAGCAAAATGCATGGTGTGGCGTGGCAAGTAGATGGCACTGCCCCGCGCAATCAGAAGGCCCGGACGCGCAAGCTCCTAGCAGTGGGTACGATCCGAACGCCCGCATTTACAAGATAGAATGCTTTATTCTATTCTACTTTGTCAACAATAAAAATTGCATTGAGTATGTGCAGTTGACTACGACGGCAACATCAGAGGTATGAACAGAAGCAGCGACAAAGAGGAGGAGGAGGAGGAGGAGAAGATGAAGGTGGATCGGATGGGGATGGAGACGTGCACGAGGGAGGATGTGGCGGTGTACCAGGGGGCGACGGCGCCGCTGCCGAACGGGATCCCGACGTACACGGTGGAGGTGCTGAACGCGTGCGCGACGGGGTGCGCTGTGTCGGACATTCACGTGGCGTGCGGGTGGTTCAGCTCCGCCCGCCTTATCAACCCGCGCCTCTTCCGCCGTCTCCGCTTCGACGACTGCCTCGTCAACGACGGCCACCCCCTCGCCCCCGGCCAGTCCCTCTCGTTCCAGTACGCCAACTCCTTCCCGTTCCCCCTTACCGTCTCCTCCCTCTCCTGCTACTAGCTAAACTAGCTATATCATCTTATAACATAATATTTAATATTAGTGTTACATGGCGAAATGTACTGTGCAGGGATTAATTGTATCTGTAATGTCCTGGTATTGTTGCTTACTTGATCTCTGTACTTCAATCCTGTTTTAGTCTCTCAACTCTTTTGAGTTAGTTTAGTGAATTAATATTACCGGAGCAAATTTTGATGTTGAACATTTTTGCATTGGCAATGGCACAAGCTAACTGTGTGTATGAGCTAAATTGAAATTATATATAAAAAATAGCTTGTTAAAAGTTGGCTTTTCATAATACGGGGATAGGCACGGGAACTACTAACACATGACGTGAGTAGATACTGGCATATGAGTGATAATAATAAATAATAATATGCTTTTGTTAGAATGATAAAATTATAATAATATTTGATGAACAATTTGGTTCACGGTTCCGGTTTGGTAGCCACGAACAACGAGCAATTAAACACTGTTGCATTGCCCCAAAATCTGATCGAGATGGGCGGTTCGGCACTGGGTTTTAGATTCAGCCTTGTTTTTACGGCTCTTGTTCGAACCGATCAAACGAACCAGTTTTGAATTTGATTGGTTTTGGAATATAGGAGGGGTTCGATCGAGACGTTAATTTTCGGCTTTGAATGAATAGCTCAAATCTTGAGTGACGACGGGCCGTTTTTCGACCTAAGAGTGGACCAGTTTGAAAAGCCCATTGGGTAAACAATGGTCCATTTCTATGCCCACATTGAACCCACCACATTTTTGTAGTTCGATCCATTCAGTATTCAAAGCAGGGGATGCATTTTTAACTTTGACCACAAATTAACAAATATAATTTTAGAAAATACTTTCGCCGCTGGGGTTACACAACTCAGAGCGGACGCTGTTTCTTTCGCCGCTGGGAATGATAAGGACGAGATCAAAGGGAGATGGGACAACTCTGGTAGGTTCAGTGTCAAGTCGCTTTATAAATTTCAGCTAAATGGAGGTGTTGTCGATAGAAGCTTCATACAAATCTGGTATATCAGGATCCCCTTAAAGGTAAAGATTTTCGTTTGGTTGATGCTCAAAAAAAGGGTGCTAACTGCCGACAACCTTCGGAAAAGGGGTTGGATCGGGGTGGGGGAATGTTCACTATGTCCGGGCGGGAGCGAGACGGTGGATCATCTCTTCTTGGCTTGCCCTTATACGAAGCATTTACTGACCGCTTTTTTACCGGACAAGTGGTTGGCACTAGCGCCTGTCTCGCCGGCGAGTTTGTGGGAAGCAGGTAGTCTCAAGACTGGATCACTGGATACGACGGATCTAGTTACGGTTGCTGCCACTTGGTGGGGTACGTGGCTAGATAGGAATAGAAGAATCTTCGAGTCAAAGAAGCGGGCGGTGTGGCTAGTGTTGGATGATATCAGGACGCAGAGAAGGACCTGGGATTCCTTCTGCGGCCCTTGAATGAGGGTTTTTTTTTTTTTTTTTTTTTTTTTTTTTTTTTTTTTTTTTCGCTCTTTCGCTCTTTGTTAGCGGGTTGAGACTCAGTTGTCTCAGTTTGTAGCCAAATTCATTATTCAAAAAAATAAAGCAATAACATACTATCTTATTCTCAAAAAAAAAAAAAAAAAAAATTTTATAAACACTCTCGAACAACCTTCGTATTGTAATATGCCTATGACTTTTGCCTTTGTTATTTTCATATTGTAAGTAAATAGACATATATTTAATAAGCTCAGGATGTAGACATAAATTAAATGAGACGTTACGTATGGAAAATTGATAAGACATTTTTGTAAACCACCCATCATTCTTTTAACTCATTTATAAAATAATTTTTTAGTTTATTTGATTCAAAGAATTAAATGGAATTGCTCTATATATAAAACAGAAGTCGAACCGAAATGATATTTTGCACATTTATTTATAAATAAATAAAAATTTATTTATATTTTGCACATATTTAGAACCTATGTTAGTATGTGGCAACATATTTTAATTTCCAAAAAATCATTAAAAAAATTCTTTTACCAGGAACGTATTTTTCAAATGCATTTTTTCCTATCTTATCATTTTACTGTGCTTGGTACTTGCTTTGAGATTGAACCCATATGATATGAAAGGTGAAAAAAGGTGCATCTAAAAGATACACCCTTTTTTCTTTTTGGTCCCTACATGCACTTTTGTTTCTTTCACTCAAATTAAACAAGCATTCAATTTTAGCTTTTGATACAATTAATAAAGTTGCATTCTATTTAAAATCAAACTTTGGCAAAAACAGAGAAAAACTTTAAAAAATCTCTCACCTCTAACATCACCCATCTCAGTTTTAGCAGCAAAATACACATAAAAAAGATTAACCAAAGAAGAACCTGACACATCGCATTGCGCCACACAAAATTAAGCACTGAATTTAACTTATTTACCAATTTCTCTATTCGAATTCTGATGAGCATGCAAACCCTTCAGTTTCTTTCACTTTAACACAAAATAACTACATCCCTCGGCGCCAAAAAAACTCCGGCACCCAGGCGCATATTTTAGAACGATTTGCATGCATGAACAACTGCAGGTACATTGATATTACCTCTACAGGGACTTGTAGAGGACCACTGTGACATACTTGGCGAGAAACCGGCTCGTCGATCCGAGTGCCACCACAGGAGAAAAGTTCTTGTGAATGTAGAGATGGTTGAGCACGACATGCGGAGGCCTCGAGAGAGAGGGCGACGAGCCGTTTACATTGGTTGGACAGTTAAGAATGGTGAGCTGCAGCTGTGGAGGAACTGCCGGGGGCTCCTTTGCGAAATCTTCGGGCCCGAGCGGCCAGTTGTTGTAGCTTGATTCAGGAGATTGAGGCGACTCAAAACCCGCGATGCTTTCGAGGTCATCAGGAACATATTCCTGCATGCAGAAATATCGCTTGAGTAGAGTTACTCAGAGAGCTGAGATATGCAAACATAAGCTTCAAATAGGAGCCTCCACTTCCAGACCCAGAAGCTCATTTCGACTTCTGACCACCACAATTGCTGCTTCTCGAAGTAGAGAAGCTGCTTGATAAGCGAAGCCAAACCGGACAATCCGATTGACCTACGAAAATTCCATTATGCAGTAAAACCAAATGAACTTCTAAGTGAAAATTGCAGAAATTTAATAAGAACAATTATTTTGGATGTACTACTGGAACTACGTCACTCGCATTGTGCGATTTGATCATGAATCATAGAGATCAAGATGGATGGTAGAAAAATATTTTAGAAACCAAGTCACCATAGAACGCAAAAAGGGACGACCGAAACTAGTAAAATAAAATTCCATTCATAACTACCTTAATGTCTAAGATATTGTACACGTTTCCGGTGTCATCGCGAAACCAGGGCATGTCGGGAGCATACTTCCACTCTCCATCAACAATGAATTTATACTGGTAGTAGCCCAAAGGAAGCACTTTCAGTATGGCAAATTCCTTGCCAGATCTTTGCAAGAGCTTTCTATAGCAGCAACAATAAGAAGTACCAACTAACATTACATAAATAACAGTAAAAACTAATGTACAAAATAAAGGTAAAAACATCCGGACACAGGCCGTAACCATAACTCATTTTTGAAATTGGCACCTCAACTTTAAAGAGTTCTGGTTTGATTACCTAATTTTCCATTATTGTTCATTTAGAACTTAATGTATTCGATCAAGAAAGTTACAGAAAATTCCGTCAGGTTGTAGAAAATTCAGGTACCCATTTCAAAAAGAAATGTAGTTTATGCCATGTCTGTAAGTTTTTACCTAAATTGTATAGTTTGCAATACTTTGTTTTCCAGTTATCCCAGGAACCTTCCACAAAGACTTCCCTGCCGCCATGGCTCCAGGTAATCATTGTTGGAATTCCTTCTTCGTAGAAACTTTTGTCGTCGATGGAATTATGAGAACATAAATTGCTCGGGCAATACATCTCCCCCACCTTCTGAAACGGAACCATGGGGGTCTGGAAAAACAGAAGAATCAATTAATATAACCTCTTTTTTTTTTTGAAAGAAACAATACAATAAATTTGGTATGAATTGCGAGCACAACATGTTAAAGTTCCAAACTAGGCAATGCATTAAGCCCCCGAAGGCGATCCGTTTAAAAACTATAGCTTGATTCCATCACTGTACTGTTTTGGGGAAGAAGAAAAGCGCATAGAGGAAAACATGATCAATATCTCCAAAACCAGTTGCAATTTAGGTTCATGCACGATGAACAGCTCTCGGAAATACTCGAAACATGAAAATAACGAATTAATGAGACAGCTGACAAGTTTTTACTAAGAGAACTGTCTACATTTTATATGCCTTCATTCTCCAAGTACCATGTAACTAATCTATACCAATTATATAAGATTGCTATTGAGAAACTAGCTGATATCTTAATGATGGATGGAAAGGTTCATAAAAATAGCAAGCACTGTTATCATGCACGAAGTCGATAGCAATGAAAAATGATGCCAACATGTAGCATAGCTGCGATACGAAAATCCCATAAAGCTGTGATCATCTCCTCTAACAAATTACAGATTCAATTAATGTAGCTATTGTCGAGCATAATATATTAAACCAATGTCCTCCAACAAATTAAGCTTTCAGAGCAGTTGCTTGTTTCACATGGTTCTAAAGCAGGAAATTGAGTTTATTCATTGCCCAGGTAACAATTACTGGAGAAAAAGAGCACACTTAGTTAACATGCACATAACATAGTTGAAAATAGAGCACACTTCATACCAGGCTTAACACCATCAATCTAGAGAACAAAATAAGACAACATGAATGATAAAGGAATCAAAAAGAAAAAGGAAATAGAGAGTTGTTTCTTAGTACCAACTTGAAAAGAAATGCTCAGGAAACAAATTAAAAAGGAGGAGAATTAACCTGAGGAGTAAAGATCAAAGGAGGAGATTGACCTGCTGCACCCACTGGGCTTTGAGGAGGGCTCTGCCCCATGAACTCCTCATAACCTCTATGTGCAAGAGAGCTCCTACCCTCCCCTTCCTCCACCTTAACTTGTTGCCCCTCCTCCCTAACACTACTAACATTACCCATCACTCGAAGAAACCACACCAATCCACACACAAAAACTCGATCTTTAACACCCGAAGCCCACTCTTTTCAACCGCAGATGCAGTGCCCAGAGTTAAAGCTCCCACCTTTACTCAAAAAAAGTGAACTACATGATCAAATGAACAAAACCCATCTGGGAATCAGCAAGAAAACCAGGAAAATATCACTACCTACTACCCAAAATTTGCTCCCCAACGCACACCAAACCAAAAGCTATAAAGTGAGAGCGAAGGGGTCTAAAGGGTTTAAAAAGAAAAAAGAAAAAGAAAAGGAAATAATAATCATAATAATTTAAGGGGAAAGAGAATATGGACAAGTGAGTGAGTGAGTAGAAGAACAAGAAGGAGCCCTTTGTCTCTGGAAACAGAGCAGGAAAAGGAAACCACCCACTCCCACAGTCACTCCAACACCCTGCACCCACAACTCCCATTTGGTATCAACCAGGGTGACACAGCTATAATTTTAATTCACATTTTTTTTTTTTTAATAAAGAAGAACAAAGATTTGGGAAGTATGTTATGTATAAAAATATATAAAAATAATATTTTTTATTAGTTTAAGTTTTTAGATAAAACGCTTATTTAATTTTATATAATTTAATTTAATATAACATCGTAGTAGAAAATAATGAATTGCGTTAGATATTTAGCATAATTAATTTAATTTATGGTTAGTTTTACAAAAAAAAATACTTGTTATATATTCGAAATCAGATGTACATCTTATATTCTTACCATTCTGGGGCGGAACGAAATTTACTGGTCATTTCAAAATGACTACTAAAAAAATTCTCATCCCAGAATAGATGGGGTGTATATCGTACATCCGATTTCGAGTGTTCGAATAACATTGCTCATTTCATACAGTTCTTGATAAATATATCAAATAATAAATATATTTCTATAAAGTTCAACTTTTTATATTTATATTTTTAAAAGTTTTAAGTTATTTATATATGTCTTTATCGTTAATATCCGTTAGAGAAATATAATTAATCATAGATTAAGTACTTAATCTTAGTTAGTGAGTAATATAAATTAATTTTTTTTATCCTTTTAGATATTATAATTAATTATTGATATATTTTTTAATAGTTGAAATTTTTAGAGAGGCATATTTATAAAGACAAAATTAATATTTCACTTATATTTTGTTAAAAAATAAATAATAAGCTGACAGCAACAAACCAGAAAAACATATATAAATAATTTATAATTTTGAAAACAATAAATATAAAAAATTAAACTTTATCGGGAGAAAATACTTTTTGTATATCCTACCCATCTCATCTCAGGATGGGTGAATTTCGCTAGTCAGTGAAAAGTGACTTGTGAATAAATCCCCACCCTGAGATGAGTAAGATGTACATCGTATACTTAATTTTAGATGTATGAATAATATTATTTCTTTGTTGAGATAATTTTGAATCCAATATATATATATATATATATATATATATATATATATATATATATATATATATATATATATATTAAAAAAATAATTATTTTACATAATTTAAATTACGAACAATTTAAATGCGTTGCAGTGCTGATAAGTCGTTGACTAATTTCAAGAGCCAAAATTTTCTAAGCACGGAGCTGCACTCAATGCGCGGACCTGACGGAGATTGTTTTTCTGATAGATAGATTATGATGCATAAATCAAAAACATCAATTAAGAGAAAAAACAGTTAAGGGGTCCATTTGAAAGTGCGCCATAATTGAAGGATCCCTTGTACATTTTTCACTCCAAAAAAAAAAAAAAAACTCCACGTCACCTTTTTCCTTTTTTATTATTATTTTAATATTAATTTATAATAATTTCTTTTAATTTTTTTTTTTTTTTTTCCCCCACTTTTTCTATCCTCCAATGAGTTTGGAGAACCCCATCCCCAAGTCATCATAGCTGTTCGGACTCATCTGAACCCCTTCTACCAAATGAAAACAAATATATTAAAAAAAAAAAAATTATATATATATATTAATAAATTAATGCTTACACTAACAAATCACTGATCGGATATTTACCATCGTAAACAGAACTTGATAATCAGCGTGTACTTATTTGACACATGTCCGTGATTCGTGTATTGTTTACACGTGTCCGTACTTCGTGTATTGCGTCGCACGGAACGGTTGCTCGCGGGTTCGGATGCTCCCTCGGCTTCTCCTGACCGTTGAAACTGTTCGAGTGTGAGTCTCGATGTGACATCACGTACCGTTCGTTCCTTTTCTCTTTCTATGAAAAAAACCGATCAAACGGTATCTGGACACGGATTGGGACCACAAATTGTGACTCTCTTGTGAGAGTAGAGGAATAATCGGGTGCGCCAGGTGTAGCTCAACTTATCATGCACCGCCTCCAATTTTTGAGTCCTAGTACTCTAAAATTAATTTGTTGCTTGAATATGTGAAATTTTATGATTTTTACAAATTCAGTAGGTTTTATTATGATTCAATACTGTGGTGTATGGAATGTGATGGTACACCGGGTGCAGGAAATATTTCTCCTGTGGGGTTGGGCTTGATGAACTGTTTGACCCGCTGTTGTAGCATGGCGTGATGTGGCGGGGCCCACGACGGTGGGCCGTAGATGGGCCTGCGGGATCAACGGCTGTGATGGGGCGGACATTGCGGAGTGCGGTGGGAACGGCTGTGATGCTACGATGGGTGGTGGGCCGTGATTAGATAGGTGCTCGCGGGCATCTCCGGTGGGACCCACCCTCGTACCATCGATGGCTAAAATTGGGCCCCCACTTATGACCTGTTTTGTAAGAGAGCGACAAAGTGGGGTCCAATAACCCCAAACCTAATAATAATAATAATAATAATAATAATAATAATTTTATACACTCCAACTTTTTTATATTTATCTTTTAAAGTTCTAAATTTTATATATATATATATATATATATAGAGAGAGAGAGAGAGAGAGAGAGATTGAGAGAGTCCGGCTACTATATTATCGATAGTACCGAGCATTTGGTGCTATCAAATTTTTCTATCCTTAGATCAACCCTTTGATTATTTTTACCCGTTAGATTTTACTATTTTTCTAACCACCCATTAAATCCAAGGAGCCTATTATCATCTCAATCACACATCTTTTAATTCAACAGTTAAAAACTTAATAGCACCAATAACTTGGTACTATTAATAGTATTCCAGCCTCTCTCTCTCTCTCTCTCTCTCTCTCTCTCTCTCTCTCTCTCTATATATATATATATATATATATATATATATATATATATTTCTCTCGTCAAAATTTATTATAAAAATATATTTAATCATAAATTAAGTAGTTAATCTTGAGGAGTTAGATAAATTTACCTTTTTAGATATTATACTTAGCCAATCAGAATTTTTGATAGAACATATTTGCAAAAACAAAATTGACACTTTGCTTATATTATGCTAAAATATAAATATTAGGCTAACGGTGAGAAGTGAGAGGGATATATATAAACAACTGAAAATTTTGAAGGAATAAATATAAAAGGTTGAATTTTGTAGAAATATATCTGCTATTCGATATGTTTATAGATAGCTGCATAATTTTTTTTTTTAAAAAAAAATGAACATTGTTGGGAATAATAATAAACCATTCATTACTTAAAAATGACACAAAATTTTAAGCATATATAATGAATAATAAATGAGTCTTGTTTTTTCTTTTTTTTTTTTTTTTTTGGAAGCTAAAAGAAATATTAGGGAGTAGAATCTTTGAAACTATTGGAAGTAGTTAAAGGTCGATTTCATGAATAGGACTCTGCGTCAGATGAGAATCCAACGGTGGGGACATCTCTTTGGGTAATTGATGTGCCTTTTTATTAAATTAGGAGCAACATAAATTCACCATATTTTGTTTATTCATCTCATATTTCAAAGTTAGAAATTAATTAATTTAGAGACAAATAATGTCGAAATTAAAAGAAAAACGGTTGAAAGTCCAGTGACTAATGGTGCAATTTATTTTTATTATATTAATACGAGGAATCTACTGCAGAATAATCAATTATGAAACTTTTTGGATGGATTATGAGAAACTTTTGTGGAGAGTTGGGTGGGTTTAGTCCCTCGTAAAAGTGCATGCGCTGTGCGTGGATAGGTTCTGAGTCCCCACCAGATTGCGTTGTTTGCTGCAAGATCAGGTAGATCATTGTCTGGAGCGAGAAAGATTTGTGTTTTTTTTTTTTTTGTTCTTTGCGATTTGAAGACTAACACCTTGAGAAACAGCTGGTAGGTAGTCTGTGTTGGCTATTTATTTATGGGTTAAAATAGGTCTAACGTTCTGTCCCGTGACAATAGGTCCAGGAGACTAATAAGTTGAGTGAGGCTGCGGTCCACAATAGACTTAACGGCAAGAGGCCCAATAATAGACCCAACGTCCAGGTGGGTTGAGTCCGATCGAGACCCGTGGACGCTGTGTCTGTACGCTTTAAGTGAATTGATTGCGTATTTCTAATAGTTCGAGCTTTTGGGATTAATGGTTAGCGCCAACGATCCTACAAGTGGTATCAGAGCCAGTGACACGGGTTTGATTCCCACACGGTGCAGGTGTTGGGGGGATTGTTGGCTATTTATTTATGGGTTAAAATAGGTCCAACGTCCTGCCCTGCCTGTGACAATAGACCCAGGAGACTAATAAGTTGAGTGGGGCTGCGGTCCATAATAGACCTAACGGCAAGAGGCCCAACAATAGACCCAACGTCCAGGTGGGTTGAGTCCGGTCGAGACCCGTGGGCGCCGTGTCTATACGCTTTAAGTGAATTGGTTGCGTATTTCTAACAGTTGGGATTAATGGTTAGTGCTAACGGTTCTACAGTCTGGTGATAGAACATCTATCTGGCTGTCTTTCTTTAGGTCGGGATTCGAGTCTGTGTGTATAAATTTGAAACTTAATATCTAATGTGTTGGTGAGATGTCGGTGTTTTATTTCGACAGGAGATTGATCTTTCAAAAAAAAGGGATGGACAACTAAGCTGGGACTTGATAGGCCCTGGGGCTGTGTCAGTAGGCCCATATTACATTGTTGGGCCCAGGCCCACCTCAGCTTGCTGTAAAATGGATTTTGTTTTTTTTTTTTTTTTTTTTCTTCTACCCAATAAGAACTAATGAATTTTCAATTCAGGGCTAGAATATAATCCACTCTAAAATTTAACATATTATTTAATACTATGAATTGAAATTCAGCAGGTACTGCAATTCGGCTACGTAAGAGTAAGAAAAGTTTTTGTCTCGTTGTAAGACTGATATTTGTATTCTTACTGAATTTTATTTATGATCCGGTCGAATACCCCGATCACGGCGAGGCGTTCATCGACGTGAAAGCCGGTGGGATGTCGGGAAACAGAGGGCTCGGGGGGCAAAAGAATGGAGGAAACCGAAAAGCTGGGAGCTGCAGCTGCGGTGGCGGAGTCAGGATTGGCAATGGTGGCAAGTTATCATGAACGGCAGAACCGACGGCGGCAGCGGCTGCAACTGGTTCTGTTAGATGTGACTCAAAATCAGAATCGCTTCGATATTATGATTCAACTTTGCCGACGGCTTCGCGGTGCCATGAAAAATTTTGTGGATGTCGGATCCGATCCGCTAAGAAAAAATTTTAATTTTTTCTTTTATTTGTCCTAGAGTGAGATCGAGCGACAGTACGAAGCAGAACTCTTGTATTTCCTCTTTTCTACATAGTGAACTTCTTCTCTTTCATTCGTGATTTTTTCCCTACAAAAAATTTTCTACGTAAATCTGTGTGTTAATTCTCTATCGTGCAATTTTGGTTTTACTTTTCTGTTGTGATCGCCAATTGATTTTATTTAGTTTGTGCGCTTGTTGCTAACAGGTTCGAGGGCAGGAACGACGGCGGTGATGGCAGGAAGGGGAAGTTCGGCCTCGGGAAGGAAAATGCAGGTTGCCCGGCGGCCTTTTGTTCGGACTCTACTGGAGAGGCTCCGTCGCGTCGTCGGTCGCAGAATTCCGGCCGCCGCAACAGCTTGAACGTGAAGAACCCGGCCGAGAGCACCCGGACGTCAGTCATCTGCCACCGCGATTTGAGCCGGAGGAGCAGACAGCCAGACAATGTGGCAGTTGATGCCGCCGCGCAGAAAGGCTCGCTGCTTCGGATCAGGTTCACCGAGCAGGACCGGAGAGAATCGACATGCTTGCTTACTTTGATTCTGAACACCCCGCGCCGGTCGGTCAAGACTTCTTTCCTGAAGCTCAGCTTCGCAGAGCCGTTCCGGCTGTGCATTCAATTGCAACCGTAGCACCTGCAGCAGTTGAAATTACGTACAAACCGATTCAAAAGTTTGGCGACCAATATTAATTTGCGTACGTAACTTAAGACCTGCAGGCTATGCAAAATCTAACCCGAGATGAAGCGACTGGACTCAGAGAGCCTTTGGAGGGAGCAGGTGTCGCAGAAAACGGCTCCAACCACCACTGCAGGTGGAAAGTGCTTCATCCTACTAACATGGTGATGAGAGCAGCAGCAGCAGAACAAAAGAAGATGCAGCACAGCAGGATAACTGCTAAGCAGTGTCTAGTTATTTTAGTACCCATGCTTCATGCGTATAGACACAGCACATGCATGCTTCAGTATTTATAAGGAGTGTGTAACAAATTAAATAAAAGAGATGAAATGCATGAAAATATAAAGTTATTTGATTCCATGTTCTTTTAGTTGGAGCACATGAACATTTAAAGCTCCATTTATGCCAATCATACTGAGAGAAGTACAACATCCAGACTCAAATTGTTCAGATTATTTTTGAATCATTTTATATTAAAACAAATTTTTTAGATATATAACATGGTGACAGAGCTAATTTTACGCAGATTATGTTTTTAGCGTGAAAAATTTAAAAATGTCTTTGAGGTATATGGGGGCCAAAGTCTTAAACAAAACTCTCTAAAATAACTTTAATAGTTTTTTTTGGACCAACTTAGTAGTAAAAAAAAAAAAACCTTTATTCATTTATTTGGAGAGTCTAAATTTTGGGAAACAGTAAACATCACAAATTCTCTGACACTTCTAGCTTTTCAAAATAGGTATGGCTTTATGCTTAATAATAATTCATTGAACATCATCTTCTATTCGTTCTTTGGACAAATTTGACAAAGACAGAGATCGATCATTTTGTTGGTATAAAACAAGATAAAGAGTCACTGTTCATGTGATCTTCAATTGATTTTTCTGAAGTTTGGGTTCACGGGTTAGGGAGCCAAAAAGAATCACACCAACTTCACAAGTTTGTGGTGATGTTTGTTGATAGGATCATCTACTACTTGAAGCCATTTATGGTGAGAAATAGCCTTCTTTACTTTTTCTTTTTTTTATTTGGGTAGTGCTGAGGTACAAAGAAGATAAGAACACGTGGTGCACTAAAAGCTGAAAAAAGAACGCTTGAAGATGAAAAAAATTTAGATGGAAACGGTCGACCAGTAACGACAGAAGAATACTATAAATAGTATTTTTAAAATCTATAATAAGGATATTCCATATTCAGAAAATACCACTTTTATTAATTTTTTAGAATTTACAACTTTTTCTAAAATAGCCTAACTTATAATAACTTTTCTTTCCTACATGTACAACTTTTTCTATTAGAAGTCTTAACTTATAATCCAAATTTTCTCTTAATACAATCATTCACGAGAATAGCGCACTAATAAAATAAAAATTGAAGGCTTCATTTGTCACTTATGTTCATTTGCATTATGATTCAGAATCTGTTCCAATATATGTGACAGCGTCTGCAATTCTTTTTATTTAAGTGATGAACTACTGAGATTTAAGTAGTGCAATAATAAAATCGTAGCTTGGGTTAACTAATTGAATAATAAGCGTTAACCAATCTGATCATGTAAATATAATAAGGTTTATCAACTGTAAAAAAAAAAAAAAACATCATCGCAGACAATTTCGCCTGCACTTAATGGCACAATCTTTCTTTACTTCAGATTAGAATATATGAAACTCTATACAGCAACTCCAGTGAATCAAATTTGAATATTACAATCCTCTTTATCAGCTTCTGGGAAGCTGCAGAAAAATGTCATCAACCTGTGTGATTATCTGTTTTACAATCTCTGTACACACAGTCTGACCAAAATCCAAAATTTGAGGTCCAAATGTATGTAAATATGGCAAAAATTATACTGTTTCTTCGAAAATTGAAACATACAATACATGCTGGCGATATTTTCATGCTTTCTCCTGCATGAAACCACTTGTCTCCAACAGCGTAAGTAACTATCAACGACGAATGGAGGGGCCAAACTTTTAATGATCGATACAATCTCTAACCAATGGATGTGCGAAATCGACATACTGGTCCCAAAAATGCTTGTACCTGGTAATGGCTAACTTCAGCCAGGGCTTCATGTTTCCACTGTAATGCACCACTGCTGCACTTTCGATTAACCTCTCATCAATGTCCACATCAAACCCAAGGCCCAATACATGCCATCGTCGATCAAGTGGCTCCATTAGCCCGTAGAATGCAAGAAGACCGGGTGGAAGCACTCCTTTCTTCCAAATCATGAGGTCCGCATTTCGGTCCTCCCAATATTGGTACTTTGCCGTCACGTTTGCCTTTTTCCATGCAATTAGATCGAGTATGTTCATCCCGAACGCCCACCCGCAAGATTGCGGATCAAATTTAGAGCTAATTAGCGGGTTAGAGAAATTGAGATATTTGTAGAACCTACGAAATGATTCAAGGCAAGTTTCGACCGCTCCGATCACGTTGCCATGTAATTCTACGGAGAAAAGAGGGGTCAGGTCCTTCTGCACCACAACATCATCATCGAGAAGAACCACCTTTTCTAAATTTGGGTGTATTTGGGGAATATAGAACAGCAAGTAGTTCAGCGAAGACACAAACTTTGTATTAAACAAAGAGAACTCTTCTATACTTCGGACTTCGACTGCGCACCCTTTGTAGTCATTTGTTAGAAACCAAGTGGCCATAGCCCAGAAGTTGATCTTGTTCGTGACCACATGAAAAACGAGCTGCTGAGGGTGGTCGGCATTGGAGACCGTAGAGTTTACCACAACTGAAGTTGCAATTATATTATCAGAAAATATACAAAAGTGGTATAAGTTATTGTCCACGAGCCTAGGCGAGTTCTTATATTCATCTTTGCGTCTTCTAATTGTTTGGTTTTGGAACCATTCTTCCGTGAGTTTCATATTCAAACAGTGGAGGCTTTTGGGCAAAGAAGCTTCACCAGAAGCCAATCGACCAAACTCTGCGCTTTGAACCACCGCAGCCTTTGCACGCTCCTCAAGGGCGAGGGCGTGGTTCTTTAATGTTGTTATCGTAGTGCTGATATCATAATGGCAGTCCTGGGCTTTGTATATAAGCCGTGCGAGCCGAGTTACTAAAGGTTGAGCTTCTTCTAGTGTGATGAGCTTCCCCGAAACAGCTGCTTGAGAAAGCAGTTTCTGGTAGTGTCTAACCTGCGAACTGAGCTCCCATGCAAGCTGAAGATTGTTGTGCTCCTTCGCGATGATAATGTAAGCCTTAGCTAGTGTCATCTGATCGACCAACTGCCTGGCAAAGGATGTGCTGCTTAATAGCTCGTGCGTAAAATTAAAGCTCTCATTAGGGGACTCTTCGATCACTAGGCTCTTATCCTACAAATTTTAGAAACGAGCGTATCTGAGGTGACTTGAAAGGGAAGCACATATGAACAAATCATGGAATTCATAGAATGATCAATGAACTTATGCATCAATATGTTGAATACGAAAAGAAAAAGCAACATCAAAAAGCAGCTAGACCTTCGCTCCAACTTTAACCTGGTAGTTTGCAAATAACTAATAAAAGAGAAAAAACAGTTGTAGTATATCACAAAATTAGAAGACCCATTCAAGTTAGTTCATCCCTGAGATTAGTCTCACAATTTTGGTGTAAAACAAACTCCATATGCTAAAATTCCTCTTTTAAAGAGTTTGCTTTTTTCTTGTTTCAAGAACAATCCAACAGGTTCAGCATTTCATTCCTAAGCAGATTCATCATCTGAGGCAAATATGGTTGGTTCTTATCAGTGGTTGGATATTAGCACAGCACTTCAATAGGCTCTATTGGATCAGACAAGGTGAAATGGATTGGATTCCATTTTCTTTTAATGAGGAGATAAGGACACTTTTTTTTTCTTTTTTTTTTTCCAACCATATGAGTCTAAATAACTGTTCCTCATTAGACTAACTCTGGAACAAAAAAAAAAAACTAGCTGTAGAAAGACCAAAGAATCTGATATGTCATTGAAAGAGTCACATGATTCCAAACATTACAGGGCTCCACTGGTTTACTTGTAGCAGCATATATCATGCTTTTCTTTTGATGGAAAGTGCCTTTTCCCCAGCATTCATTACCAATAAAAGTGGATTAAAAGAATCTTTCCAACAACATCATTAAAATCAAAGTAAATTAGGAAGCAGTCACATGCCATCTCCAGGAAATTTCTACCAACTTGACTTGACTTTGTAACAGTAATTTGGACACACATGCATTACCCAGCTCCTATGATCCTATCATGATACTGGAATTGTTTTTGGTCGCGTGCAGTTGCAACTGTACTGTAATTATAACTGCATGCATACACAACTAAATACGATACGATCCAGTGCAGTAGTTGAAATTATGTCCAAATGGATAGTTGAGTAATTGTAAATAGAAGGTAAAGTTACTTCTTTTATTACTCTTTACCCCGAAAAAAGATTTTTTTATTTTTTTTTTAATTTAAAATAGGCGTAATCTCACTACTCACAAGTCACAACTAATCAAATAAAAAACAAAGCTAACCAATTGTTGGATCCAGAAATTACCCTTGTGGGTTGCTCGATCCGTTCCTGATGATGATAGTGGTGAAGAGCGAAGGGAACTGCTCCGGCGAAGGCGAAGATCCCGAGGAGCCAGATGAGCAAGAGAGAGCGCCTCCTCCTATGCGGTCGCTGGAGCTCCGCCGCCCTCCGCCGCATGCCTACGCCTCCGCCGCCGCCGTCGCCGGAGCTCCGCCTCCTCGGGGGCTCGTGTGCACTAAATCCGATGCGTAGGATCTGCAAGGCGCCTCCTTTCTCACAAATTCCGAAAGAGGAGGCCTCAAAACCCAAAACCCATGTCCCAATTTAGCAGAAAAGGTAGGGGGGGGTGTTTAATAAGTAATTTGGATCGGATTGGAGGTGAAAATGAAGGGCTTTGACTTTTCGAAATGGGGGCATCAAATGGTGTGCTATGGATGATGCATGCGTGAACGATTTTGTGCTATAATTAACTAATGAGTGGAGTAATCAAGTTTATATTTTGGAGATGTTTTTGTAGCGATGTGGAAAAAAATTTTGGATGGTTGAAAAGAAATTAAGAAAAAGGACACTGCTTTGGTTGTTTGCTGCTAAATTTCCAGTTTTTTCTTTCTTTTTTTTAAAAAATTTTTTTGTTTCACAGAAAATCTGCAACATATATCGGACAAATTTGCGCCGGATTAACATTTATATTCAACAATTTTTTTTCATTCCGAAATTTTTTTAATAAATTTAAAACATAAATTTAATTAATAAAAATATTTATATCCAACATTCTTTTTTAAGTCTGAATATGAAACTTTATATTAAACCTAAGAGGCAAACTTAGTTAATACGAGAAAATTAAGAAGTATTACGGTATTTGAATTCAAAATTTTATACTCTAATGTTATGTTAAATAATGCAAAATAATTATTTACTTTTAAAATATTTAAAATTTTATTCTCTAATAACTTAAATTTTTAAAAAATAACAATTATTTTATTTTAAATTAAAAAATAATATTTTTAACATTTATATTCAGTGCTTGATGCTTGTTTTTCTATGGAGAGTGATATAGACAAATCATATTTTATAAACACAAATACAATTTAATTTAATATATAAATAATAAATAAATTTAATAAAAAATTATTAAAATAGTAATTATATTTTAAAGTTAGTTTAAAATCTAATTTTAACATTGCCTAGAATGTTGAGATTTTTTTTCTATATTTTTATTTAAAATAAAAAATATCAGTGCTTGTTTGGCTCACCTACCGTGATATTAAAGAATTGTCATATAGTAAACGTGCCATGTAAAGAAAATAGTTATACAGTAGGCATTAAGCTGGAATACTATTAATAGGAGTAAGTCATTAGTGCTATTAATTTTTTAATTATTAGATTAAAAAATGTACGGTTACAATGATAGTGGTCCACTAAAATTTAGTGGGTGGTTGATTGAATAGTAAAAATTTTAGGGGATCACTATAATTCCAACCGTATATTTTTCATCCTACGACTGAAAATTTAATAGTACCAATTACTTGATACTATCAATAGTATTCTAGTCGGACTCATATAATAATACTATAATAATTTTATAACAAAATTATTATAAATAATTAATAACTCTTTAGCCAGCCTACTATCCAGTCTCATTATTTGTATGTAATAATTAGGCCCGGCAAATGAGCGAGCCCGACTGTGTTTGACTTGTGTTCGACTTGATATTCAGTTTACTCGAGCTCAACTCAAAAATAAATAAACTAAGTTTAAGTAAAAATAATTAAAAGTTATTTGAAGTCGAATTTGAGTATTAATAGGCACTTCCGCATTAGGCTCAAATATATATATTAAAAATATTTATAAATATATATAATTATATATAATAATATATATATTACATATTTTTATTATATGTACATAATAGAGTTTAGGTATTGGACCATATTTGTTGGTGTGTAAGACCAAACCAACAAAATTCCACCCTAATTACACTCTCTTTCTCTTTTATTTTTGTAAAAATAATGACTTAGATATTGATATTTTATTTTACAATTCTTGCATATTTACGGTAAAATTATATATTAGATTAAATGGCTATGGAGATTCAAAAGTACTCCACTTATCTTAAATATGATTAGCTAACTTTGTAATGTAGAAGAATTCTAATTTGATATGATTTATTTTACATTATTGTAAAAAGAAATATAACCATTAGTTGTATGCTTAAAAAAATATACATATATTCTTAAAGCAAAATATTATTATATTTATATAAAATTTTAATTTTAGTTATATATGACGAAAGAGAAGACATGTGAGGCGGGATAATTTTTCTTCTATTTTTCTTTTGGAAAGAAGGAAAACAAATTTTTTCTTTTTTCTTTTTCATTTGTTTTTTTTTTTTTTTTTTAAGGATAAAAGAAGGGATAGCTAGCATTTGCTGGTGATAGAGACAGTTATTTTTTGTGGTTCCCTGCTTTAATAAGAGTATGAAAGGAACAAAGTGATGCTTTAATAAATTAATGTCATGAAATGTTCCATTTGATTTGTAGTAACTTTAGTTTCTTTGGCCATTGAAACAGATCACATGTCAAATATTTCACACTTTGTGTTCCATCACAAAAGGCGAGATTACTTACTGGATTGATTATACAACGAGCGCACAAATAAAAATAAAATTAAAAAATAATTATAAAATTATAATAAAAAATAAAAAATATTCAGATTTATGTGAAAAATAAATTTTGCAAAAAAAAATTATGGAAACTAATCGCTTAACCTCAAGTCAAAAGAGAAAGAGAATAAAATACTTTTTAACGGAGTTCTTTTTACCGATCCGATTCCGGATCTTACGCTTCCTACTACATACATTCAAATTTTTTTTCTCAAAATAATTTTTAAAATTTATCACCATACCGCGAAGACATAGGCGAATCAAAAATATAAAATCAAGGCTATTTTCAACTTTAAAATATATCTAACACTTGGAATAATTCTTCATGCAATTTTTTTTTAAAAAAAATTCAAAATAATTTTCTGAAATTATAGAAGAACCTCACATTGATCTGATTCCGAGCCCGAGCCCCTTCTCATACATTTTTTTTTTTTTTTTTTTTTTTTTTTTTTTTTTTTTTTTTTTTTTTTTGTTTGTCATAGTTATTGTTACGTTTGCATATTAATTATAGAAGAACCTCACATTATGTGTTCAAGTATGTGAAATAATCGTTCTTTTCAAAAATATAAAGAATATAAAATAACTATTGTTTTTCAAACACTTAAGTTGTTAAAACCTATCATTATTGTATTTTATGTTAATTAAGTCTCACCCTCATGTTTTGACTTAAACATCTTAATAACCAGAAAATACGATCCAAAATTAAATAGGAAAAAATTATAAAATTTATTTTTTTGATATAATATTAAATAATATAAGATAACTATATATTTCCCAAAACTTAATTAGATTTTGTTTGTGGTTACGAAAAGATCATTGTATTGTATACAAAAAAAAAAACAGAAAATAAGGAATGATAAAAATAATATTTTCTTACTTTCTATCTTATGTTATTATATTACACATATCACAATTAATTAGTTATAATATTTTTTTTTATAATCATACTAAAATATAAAAATTGCTAAACGGTCAATATTCGTGTTCAACATCATGGCCCCGCTCCATTTACTTTTCATTTGTACTATGCAGGTAGTGAAGATCTCTATTGGATATTCTTTGCTTACACAATAAGCACTCTCACTGCTTTATCTTTCTTTTTTTTTTCTTTTTTTTTTTTCTTTTTTTATTCCACACTATGTATGTAACTAGTAATTTTACATCTAGTCACATATGACTAAGTAGTAGAATGTTTTTTTTTTTTTTTTTTTTTTCACACTATTTAACTAGTTCTTGTCATGCATAATACAGAGCTCCCAATTAATAGTAATCATCAAATATCAACATATGAATTGATCATATGCATATATATATATAGAGAGAGAGAGAGAGAGAGAAAATTACTAGAAGTTTTAATTGTAGGGAAAAAAAAAACACAAGTTAATATATTTTGAAAACCAAATTCTGATATCTTATAATTTTTTTTTTCATAACATATGAAAATTATAACTATTTTTTTTTTCTGACTTACTTCTTTTTCTTTTGTCTGTAATTCCCTTTTTTTTTTTTTTTTTGGTTCGTTCTCCTTTCAGATCGCTTGAGGTCCAACTGTCTTAATTTTTTTTCCTTTTTTTTTAAAGCTAAATATTTACGGAGTAACGACATATTCTAATATGATATTAGAGTAATATAATATCAAAATAGAAGATTTCAAATTCGAATTCTATTAGAATTGTAATCTTTATTATTTTCACTTATTTAATTTAAGCCAATGTTTTGAATATATTAAAACGTAAAAAAAAATATTAAATATAAATATTTAAATAAATATTATTTGTTATCCGTTTAAGTTTTGAAGAATAATAGAGTTAACTAGTGTAGAAATTCGTGTGATGCGATAGATAAATTTTCTTTTTGTAAAATATTTTTTTAGATTAAATAAATAAATATAAACGTAAAGAAGAAATAGAAGAATGTAATTGATTATATTCAATAATATGAAAAACACATTAGAGATTTAATAGAATTACAACTCAATAGAAAATAATAAAAAAAAGTAGAAATAAAAAAACTATAGAAAAAAAACTATTATACAAATATTCAAAAAAATTATTTGAAATATTACGAAAAAAAGATAATAAATAAATAAAAAAATACTGAGGAGACTCAAATTTACATATCAAAAATTAAAGTATCATAGGTGGACGTATTGAACTGAAATAAGATCTAATATTGATATCTTGATAAATTAATTTAGTTTTTCTTTCAGTTTTTCTAATTTACAAAACTAAAAAATTTTCAAAATCTGACATCTTGCATCGATTTATATAATTTTTTTAGTTTTTAAATCAGGTATTGAGAAAATTTCAGTATATATATATAGTGTTTGGGTTTAAACAAAAAGGGACAACAACTAAAGAAAGAGAAAAAGGCGAAAAATATACCGTTCAAGGAAGAGATAGAGACCGTAATTTAGTTCAAACAAAGAAAGGAATAGGAATAGATGGTTTGGTTCAAACAAAGAAAAAAACATGAATAAGTGGTGGTTTGATTCAAAAAAAAAAAAAAAAAAAAAGATGGAAACATATACGGTTGAGTTAATTCGGTTCGGTTGAAATAAAAAAATATATATAAAAATATGGTCAATAAATTAATCTAACCAGATTCGCTTCAAACAAAAGAAAAAAAAAATAACAGTGTGATTCGATTCAGTTCAAATAATAATATATATATATATATATATATATATATATATATATATATATATATATATATATATTGAGGATTTGAGCCGGCTTGACAACTAACTCAGTTTGATTCGAACAAAATGTATATATCTATATATAATTTGAACCGGTTCAATGTGTAACTCGGTTTGATTCACTATATAAAACTAAAAGAGACACACCATAAATGATTTGATTCTGTTGCCATGTGGTGTGTCCACATTGGCCGGTTCTAATTTGACTCAATCCATATGAGATGTGGATTATGATCGGGATTTATCCTTATAGGTTAAGGATAAATAAAGGATAGGATTTATCCTTATGGGTTAAACATAAGGATATGTTTCTTATAGGTTAAGAAACATATCTTAACCAATATCCTAACCATATTCTGTTTATCTCTACGTGAGTAAGAGAATATCCTAAGGAGTCCTAATAATCGATAAATAGAACCCCTTCCCTCATACGTTGAGAGATACCAGATACGATACACAAGAAGAAAATAGGGATTTTCTTCTTCCTCATTCTCTCTCTACGTTCTCTCTGGGTTTCCACCTTCGTTCCCGGGGTTTTGGAGTGTGGACATAGAAGAGGACTCTGGTAGCCCTCTTCGCATCCGATCCGATCTGCGCATCCGGTTTGCAACCAGAAGATTCGTGGAGAGTCAAGAATTACCAAGAAGACAAGGACGATCCAAGAAGGCTGGTAAAACAAGCTAGCTGATCCAATTCCGGTTCCTGGATACGTTGGCTATCCAGTCTGTAAGTTTCCGCTACCCTCTAAATCTTACAATTGGTATCAGAGCCATTTGCTTGTTTTCGCCTAAAAGATCATGCCTATGTGTTTGCTTGATTAAATAAAAAAAAAAAAAAAATGTTTCGTTGATCATATTTTTCGTAGATTAGTTCTACAATTTTTTTTTAGATTCTTTTTCTATGTGAAATCGAATAAAAATAAATAAATAAAAGATGAAAATAGAAAATTAAATTAGTTTTAATTTTTTATTCTTTTATATTGATCATGAAATATTTTTTTTATTTACATATGTTGTAAATGACCTTTTTTTTTATTATTTACATATGCTGTAAATATTTTTTTTAAAGATAAAAAAGAAAAACTAAATTAGTTTTAGTTTATATTCTTTTTATCACGAAATAATTTTTTTTTTATGCTGTAAATTTTTTTTTACATTCGTTGTATATATATATTTTTTCTTTTTCATGCTGTGTGCATTATTAAAAAAAAAAAAAAAAAAAAAAATTGCAGCATGGTAGGGTGTGCCCGTGAGGCAACGGGCCCGGCCCGGCCTGTAGCCCCGAGCGGGTGCGGGCCCCGTGCGCTAGGTGCGCTGGGCCCGGCCCGGCCCGCCTCCTCTGCGGGCGGGCGCCGGCCCATCGCGCTGGGTGCGCGGGGCTGGCCCGGCCTGAGTGGCGTCCTACAATTTTTTTTAAGAAAATAAGTTTTTTTTTTTTAATGCTCCTATGTGGTGCAATTTTTTTATGTGCTTTTTTTGTGCTCCTATGTGGTGCAATTTTTTTTATGTGATTTCTTTTATGCTCCTATGTGGTGTGAGTTTTTTTTTTTTTATTATTTATGCATGCGTTGTATATTCTATATATATCTTGTGTGGATGTAAACTATAATGCTTTTGTGGCTTGTTGTGTATGTTTTGTGCATATAAGTACTTGTGTTTTTTCGGTGTTTTTCTACAAAATTTAATTTTTTTAGAAAAGCGGGTTCGGCGTGTGCAGCATTCCTTTAGAATATATTTTCCTTTGATGTACATCTTTGTAGTGATGTAGTAGGTTTATTTCTGCAAATGTGATGTAATAATTAAGGTCGTGTAAGAGGAATGTGTTTTGCACACCATCGACGTTTTTCAAATTAAATTTTGGCACAAGTACTTATTTTATTTTATTTTTTTTTTATCTGTGTGATATGAATTATCTAAGATAAGTTCTTAATTTTTTTTTTTTTTTTTTAAAAAAAGATGTGTTCTTTTTTAATGGATGAGTTCCGTTTTTTTTGAATAAGTTTCAAAATTAAATAAGAAAAAAAAAATTAATAAGATTGAAATTTTTGAACCGACACTGGGTGATGATTATGAGCCTAGCGAAATTTTCGATCCCGTTGTGAAGGAGATATTTTTTCAATCTTGTTAATTTTTTGAAATATGTGCCTAATGTCCAAACCTGTTTTTGAATGTAGTGAAATGGCTTCCAGAAATGTTATAGCTGACCTCACGAGGGGTGATAAGCTGAACGGAAAAAATTATGACATATGGCACAGAAAAATGCAATACCTGCTTAATGAACAAGGAGTTCTTGAAACTCTCTCTGTCAAAAAGACCGAGCCTCTAGATAACTCTACTGCAGAACACAAGCATGAGCAGGATGTCTATGATAAATGGTTCAAGGAGGATCGTACGGCTAGGTATACTATGTTGTGTGCCATGCAGGATGACCTCATTGGACAGTTTGAGACATTTGAGACTGCCAAAGACATGTGGGAAAATCTGAAGATTGCTTTTGGGCAAACTTCAGTTACGAGGCTGCGTGCCCTAAATCTAAAGTTTCAGCAGTACATTAAGGACCCGAAGCACTCAATGGTTGAGCACCTTCGTGTGATGAGCACCATGATTCGGGACCTTAAGGCTGCTGGAAATGAGCTCACCGATGAGCAACAGGTTCTCGCGGTGATTCGTTCACTGCCGGACCCTGAATGGTCCCAGATGAAGCTCCTGATGACGCACAGTGAGGGCATTAAAACGTTTAATGACATATCACGTCATCTCGAGCTTGAGGCAGAACGCTTGGATGCGAACCGTTCTGTCGCTCTTGTTGCACGCTCTGAGGAGCGCGGTGGGATTGCACCCAAGCGCAAAAAGCGTTACAACAATGGAGCGCAGAAAAATAAAAATCAAATTCCTCATGGTGGAATTGGAAAGCGCGGCAGAGGCAAGCGCGCTGGCAGTAGAGATGTTGCGAAGCTAAAATGCTATAACTGCAAGAAGAAGGGTCATTTCGCTCGGGATTGTTCTGAGCCGAAAAAGGTAACCCTACCACTCTCACACTGTTTTGTTTGCTCTTATGCTTTAGTAGCTAATTCTCTTCCCGATTGGATCGTGGATACAGGAGCAAACAAGCACGTAGTGCGTGATCGAGCGGGATTTGTAGATTACCATCGAGTACCGACTGGCACACAATTTGTCACCCTTGGGAATGGCTCAATGGAAGAAGTTATTGGAGTTGGTTCGTACCAACTCAAGTTGCGTGGTGGCCGCACCTTACTTCTTCAAGATGTGCTATATGCACCCGGTATAAGATGTAATCTATGTTCAGTTTTAGCTTTGCTACATTTAGGCTATTCTTTTCATTTTGACAGAGACCGCCTTGACATTTCCTTTCATGGTACTTTATTTGGATATGGTACATTAATAAATGGTTTCTTTAAGTTAGATTTGGAGGATGATTCGTTTGCTTTTGCTTCTTCTTCTTCTAATCTTTGTGATGAATCCGTTAAATGGCATGCCAGACTAGGCCATATAGGTCAAGAAAGAATGAACAGACTGGCTCGAGTAGGCCTTTTGGGGTCTCTCGCCAAAGTTGACCTATCTGTGTGCGAGCCTTGTCTGGCTGGGAAGGCATGTAGAAAGCCTTTTGGTAAGGCTACTCGTGCCTCTCATCCTTTGGAACTGATCCACTCAGACATTTGTGGGCCAATGAATGTGAGGGCCCGGCATGGTGCGTGCTATTTTCTCACATTCATTGATGATTATTCCCGTTATGGCTATGTGTATTTGATTTCTCACCGTTCTGAAGCTTTAGATTGCTTCAAGCGCTTCGTAGCGGAGGCTGAGAATCAAATAGAAAGAAGTGTAAAAGTGCTTCGCACTGATCGAGGACGTGAGTACTTGTCTGATCAGTTCAAGACTTACTGTGAGCAAAAGGGCATTATGAGACAGCTCACTATTCCAGGTACTCCGCAACAAAATGGTGTTGCAGAGCGAAGGAATCGTACTCTACTGGACATGGTTAGGTCTATGATGGCGCATGCTCATCTTCCTATAAGTTTTTGGGGAGATGCTCTTTTGACTGCTGCCTATATTCTTAATCGAGTCCCTAGTAAATCAGTGCCATCTACCCCATATGAGTTGTGGAGTGGTAGAAAGCCAAGTTTACACTACTTACGCCCTTGGGGTTCAGCTGGATATGTTCATAACCCCTCACATAGATTCGGAAAACTCGGCCCTAAAGCAAGCAAGCATGTGTTCATCAGATACCCTGAAAATTCGAAGGGCTATGTGATGTATGGTGAACACCCAGATGGTGGGATGACCGAGATTGAGTCTCGTAATGTGGAATTCCTAGAGAAGGAATTTCCAAGCATTGGTGAAATGCGAAATGACGTCGGATTGTATGAGTTACAAGACGATGCTATCCCATCTTCTGGTGAGGGTGATCGATCACTTCCCGAAGTCGCTGAAGGAAGTGGTAGCGATCCTCCGGTTAGTGGGAGTGCTCCTATGAGTGGGAGCATACCCTTGGAAGCCGAGAGTTTAGGCCCTCAACTGCGTAGAAGTGAACGTGGAAACATTCCCCGTCGACGTTTTGAGATCGAAGGGAATATTTTCATGTGCACTCCGCTCGATGATGATGAGCCTACTTCTTATGTAGAAGCGCTACAATCACCAGCTTGTAATGAGTGGATGGCTGCTATGAGAGATGAGATGGATTCCATGAGCAAGAACCAAGTATGGGAGTTGGTTGACCTTCCACCTGAGCGCAAGTCTATTGGAAATAAATGGGTTTTAAAAATTAAGCGCAAGGTGGATGGATCAATCGATAAATATAAGGCTCGGCTCGTGGCTAAGGGCTACAATCAAAGGCAGGGGGTAGATTACAACGAGACATTTGCTCCCGTTGTGAGATTTGCCTCCATACGTGTGATTTTAGCCTTAGTGGCTCATCTAGATTTGGAATTGTTCCAAATGGATGTCAAGACAGCTTTCCTCAATGGAGGATTAGCGGAGGAGATCTACATGGATCAACCTGAGGGTTTTGTACTCGAAGGTCAAGAAGACAAAGTATGTCGTCTTAAAAGGTCCATTTATGGTCTCAAACAGTCATCGAGACAGTGGTATTTCAGGTTTCATGAAGCCATCATCTCTATCGGTATGTCCATGATAGAGGAAGACCACTGTGTATATGTCAAGAAGTCGGAGAAGGGAATTTTGTTTCTCTCTCTATACGTCGACGACATACTATTGGCTGGGAATGACATCGAGATGATCAATACCACTAAGGAGTGGTTATCTTTCAATTTTGAGATGAAAGATATGGGTGAGGCGAGCTATGTGCTTGGTGTTAAGGTCATCAGAGATCGCTCTAGGAGACTTCTTGGTCTGTCTCAAGAATCTTATATTAAAAGGGTTCTGGAGCGGTTTAGGATGCATCATAGTAAACCCGTTGATACTCCAGTGGAAAAGAATCACACTTTGAGTCTTGATCAGTGCCCTAAAACGGATAAAGAAAAAGAGCAAATGAGTAGGGTTCCTTATGCGAGTGCGATTGGCAGCTTGATGTACGCTATGATGTGTACTCGACCTGACATATGCTTCGCTGTTGGCTTGGTAAGTCGTTACCAGAGCAACCCAGGACCTGCTCATTGGCAAGCGGTCAAGAGAATCCTTCGATACTTAAAGGGAACCAGTGATCTCGTTCTATGCTTTCAAGCTGGGGACTTGAGATTGAAAGGATATAGTGATGCTGATTGGGGCGGTGATAGAGATGAGCGCAGGTCCACTTCAGGCTATGTGTTTATGCTTGGAGGTGGGGCAATTTCCTGGTGCAGTAAAAAGCAGAGTTGCATTGCCTTGTCTACCATGGAGGCGGAGTATGTTGCTTGTTCAGCAGCCGTTCAGGAGGCTGTTTGGCTGAGGAGATTTCTCCAGCACCTCGACATTGTGACTCGAGCTGACGAGCCTGTTGAGATGGTCTCTGACAGCATGGCTGCTTTGGAGTATGTGAAGGACCCCAAGTATCATGGCAGGACCAAGCACATTGACATCCGTTTTCACTACATTCGAGAGATGATTAGGCTAGGCGAGGTCACTCTTAGACATATCTCCACCACTAGGATGGTGGCTGATCCGTTGACCAAGCCGATAGCTAGGGATATGTTCCTGACCCACGTTCGGAGTTTGGGTCTTCGCAGGTTATGATGTATGGACATTATTGAGACTTTTGTATCTTACGCTTTTCTTAATGAAAATATGTTTTTCTTTTATGTATGATTGCGTAATTGATACTAGTAGGCACATATTACCATTAGTCACCAGGCTCAGGTCAGCCCACTCACACGGGTGATCGCCCTGGCACCTAAGTGGTGAGCAGGATGAGACTAAATAATCATATTAAACTTTAGTAGTTGTAATATGATTGCTTTGTTCATATATGTTATGAATAAAGTGTTGATACGATTTGAAAGTCGCCTTAATTAGTTTAAGATGAGACTCTTGGGAGTTGGATATGAGAATTATTTTGTAAAATTCCATATCGAGCCTGTATAGCAGCCGAACCTAAATACTTGGGTTAGAGAGATGACCTGAGTTGTATAGTGGTTAGATGCCTTAGTGGTGCCTAGACCAAGGTTCGCATGGCGTTTTAGAGCGTGACACGACCCATTGGGTGGGTGCTCCGCCATGGCATACATATCATACTGTATGTGATTGTCGACCAGTTAGTAGAGTGACATACATTCTTCCCTCTATGTCACTGTGTGAGCACTAACCCCTTTTTTTTATGCCCTCGACTTAGAACTACATTATGAAGTAGAGGTCCAAAGTAACTAACTTAGCGTGTATCTCAGGGTCATGAGAAAATACGATCTCGCGGAGCATGTCTAGTAAAGTGCTTGGACCGATACAGATTAATGTGAGGGGCTGAGGAAGATGTTTCGATAGCACACCATGAAAGTCTTGTGACTCATTGCCCGGGCGGTTATCTCGGTTGTGTTACTTGAGATAATCATGAGTACAAGAGATGTTGTAGGGTCAAGTCCTGTGATTACAGGAGGGAGATTTGTGATACTTGATCCGGTGTGTGTTGAAACGTCTGGGGCATATACGCTTTAGTCAGTGATGTGCTATGTTAGTTGGGTGGTGACTTAATATAGCACTCCTGCATTGTGATTTTTTCATCTGGTCGCACGCTCCATTACCCGTATGAAGAGTAGAATGTATATGAGAGAAAATTGGCCAATGTAGCCAAGTGGGAGATTGTTGCCATGTGGTGTGTCCACATTGGCCGGTTCTAATTTGACTCAATCCATATGAGATGTGGATTATGATCGGGATTTATCCTTATAGGTTAAGGATAAATAAGGATAGGATTTATCCTTATGGGTTAAAGATAAGGATATGTTTCTTATAGGTTAAGAAACATATCTTAACCCATATCCTAACCATATTCTGTTTATCTCTACGTGAGTAATAGAATACCCTAAGGAGTCCTAATAATCGATAAATAGAACCCCTTCCCTCATACGTTGAGAGATACCATATACGATACACAAGAAGAAAAAGGATTTTCTTCTTCCTCATTCTCTCTCTACGTTCTCTCTGGGTTTCCACCTTCGTTCCCGGGGTTTTAGAGTGTGGACATAGAAGAGGACTCTGGTAGCCCTCTTCGCATCCGATCCGATCTGCGCATCCGGTTTGCAACCAGAAGATTCGTGGAGAGTCAAGAATTACCAAGAAGACAAGGACGATCCAAGAAGGCTGGTAAAACAAGCTAGCTGATCCAATTCCGGTTCCTGGATACGTTGGCTATCCAGTCTGTAAGTTTCCGCTGCCCTCTAAATCTTACAGATTCAAAGTAATATATATATATATATATATATATTATTTCTCCAATTATTTGCAGCGTGAAAATAATTTCATCATTTGAAATTGTGAACCGATTTAATTTTGTTTTTTTCACGCTGCAATTATTTTCACGCTGCAAATAATTGGAGAAATTTTATATATATATATATATATATATATATATATATATAGACTACTAAGATTAGGCTCCTAGCCTAATTAAGTTTCTCCTCATTTGATAATAAGTCCGAGAACAATTGGTTGTTCCATACGCTTACACGCCCATGAGAATGGAAGAGCACTTTAAAATCTGCATCTAATCATCTAACTTAAAAATTATATAGGGGACTAATTAAAATGACATTTATATTTAAGTAACAAAATTAGGGAATTAATTAATTACTTCTCTAATGGCATCATCATTAATTTCAACCCATGCAATTTCTCAAACATTCCAAATTAACCATGCGCGCACATACACAGTTTCGTCACATGTACACACTCTTTATCGCTAAACATACATATATATTATGAAATTCAAAACATTAATCTCCAATTGCTGAGGGGGCGGAGGGGATCGAGGGAGTGTCCGTGTACGTACGTTTTCATCAGCAGCTGCATGCATGCATGGTTCTGTTTTATTTATTCTTTCTTAAGATCTTAGATTTTTGAAGTACTCTCTTGGGTTGCCCTCGAACTCGTCCCTGAAGATGCGCTCGCCGCGTCTTCCCGGGGCCTTCATCGTCTTCTTCCCATGCGAACCGCTGCCTCCGCCGCCGCAGTCGCCGCTGTAGCGTCCGAGGGCGACGACGACGACGACGAAGGCGATGAAGCACTCGACTAATCTTCCTTTCCAACCCATCCCTCTCTCGCTCTGTCTCCCCGGCTAATGGAGTAGTGTTAATTAAAACACAATGCTACGAAGCTATATATATAGAGAGAGAGAGAGAAGGAGAGATCCGTGACCGTACCATTAATACTGCAAAATATTTAATTTTATTCACTTTTTGAAACTTAGATAAGAAGATATACCAAGTAGGATTATAGTGATATATTTAATACTACAATTTATAGTATTTAAATCACATCCTATAATTAACAAAATTATCATAGGATATATATATAGTGTGTGAAAAGTATATATATTACTTACCTAATACCAACTATATGATTGATGGTGACATTAACTTTATGCATCGTAGGGTGCCACGCTATATGATTTTTACTTTTTTTTTTTTTTTTTTTTTTTTTTTTTTTTTTTTTTTTTTTTTTTCCACTCATTGTTTCCACTAAAATTAAAAAAGTGATACTATAATTCGTTCGAGTACAACTACTATCTTTTTTAAAAGGAAAAAAAGTGATACTATTAGTTCGAGTACAACTACTATCTTTTTTTAAAAGGATGAAATTAAGTTTTTATCCTCCTAAATTATTTTAGGTGATAAAATTTTTGAATCGAGGCTCGAAGTTATTAAAATTAATTTAAAATATTTAAAACGTTAAGAAATTAAAGTTTATAAATTTTAAAAATTATTTATATCAAGATTCATAAATTATAAAATTAATTATTTTTAACGATATATATGAACGGTTTGTTTATTTAACGGTATAAAATAATCTAAGCTGCTTAAATTTTTAATCGAAAAGTTTTTATATTATTTATACTGCAAACATTTGATAACTTCGTTAATTAATTAAAAAAATCTAACATCTAGTTTGACAAGATTATTTATTTTTCGATGTACTTGGCAGTAATATTTTAAATTTACAAAACTTATTTTTTAAACGCTTTAAATACTCTAAATCAATTTTAATTATTTCGATCGTAAATTTAAAATCTCTATTATCTAAAATAATTTAGAAGAACAAAGACATCGTGGTCCTTAAAAAAAAAAAAAAAAATAGTAATTGGATTCCTATTTGTACATCCAAAAAATAATCATCATCTTTTTTTCACTTTCTTTGAAAAACAATACTATGTTGGAATTGAAAATTTCGTTTTCATGGGGGAGTAATTAAAATTCTCAACAAATAGAGCAGAACTTTATCATTTCTTTTACTTTATCTTTATCTTTTTCTTTTTCATTTCCGTTTTTTTTCTTAGTGTCTCTTTTCAGATTGCTTGAGGTCGGTTTTTATAGCCAAAGTCATTATCCTAACACAACAAAAAAAAAAAAAAAAAAAAAAAAAAGTTTAACATATATAAGGATTCTTTTTAGATCACGGTAGGAAGAAGCGTCTTCAAATATTACTATAATATAAAAAATATTAATGCTTAAAATAATATTATTATATAAATTTTTTATTATATTAAATTAATTTATTAAATGATAATTTTATTATATTTTTAATTTTTTGACGTTCTAAAGTGTTAGAATTTTAAAAAATTATGATATTTTTAAAACGTAATAACATATTTTATCAATACTTGGCATAAACGTCAGTATATACATGACGACTCTTCATGTACTAACGTTTTAATCGATATTTTTAAATATAATGCTAGATTATATTATGTTATTTTTAAATATTATTAAATATATAAATAAATGTTCTTAAATATTTTTTTTTTTTAGTGTAATAAATCAATAAAGCCCGTAGTTTATAATGTTTTTTTCTCAAAAGCAAAAAAAAAAATCTCCAATAACTAATATATTTACAAAAGAAATGATTCTATCTAATATGATATCAAAATAATAAAAAATTTGAATTCAAATTCTATTTGATTTTTGGGCTTACAAAATTTTTGCCCATTTAATTTAGAAAAATAATAAATGTATATTTCATAAGATGTACATCTCACACTTTCATCCATCTAAGAATGAAGATGTGATCAAAGATCACTGTGAAGTGATAAAATGTACACCCCTTTGGGTGTACATATAGCATTCCGCTTTAATTTAGGTTTGTTCCTTGAATTTATTAAAACGTGAATGGAGTCACATCGCAGAACACCAATTAATTAATGAGAATGCGAGACGACACCTACTCTTTATAGGGCAAATTACAAAGTTGTTTTTGGTTGATATTTGAGATATACAAAATTCGAAATCTAATTAATTTATATTTATATTTTTTAAAAAATAATTTGATTAAAAATAAATGAAAGAAAAGAATATTATTTTTCATTCTAAGAAAAATAAAAAAAAACCATCTAAGAAGAATAATATATAGCTAGTTTTATAGATTTTCAAAACTTGAAATTGAATAGAGAATTACATGCATCATGACATTCAAGAAAACCACAACACAATACCAATTTACTCTCTCTAATAGCAACATCATTAATTTCCAACAATGCATTTCTCAAACAAAATTCCAAATCAAAATCCATATAGTAGAATAGGATTGAGCTTCTATACTTGTACAAGTACCAAACAATTGGTGCTTCTAAATTTTTTATTATTAAATTTGTATTGAAATTTGTGCTTTTCTAAAGTCAACTAAAAAAAAAAAAAAGATAAAGTGAAAAGCGCAAATCTCAATACAAATCAAATGATAAAAAACTTACAAGCACCAATTGCTTGGTGCTTGTACAAGCATAGTAGCTGGACTATATATATATATATATATATATATATATATATATATATATATATATATATATATTAGATTTTGTATATTTTTAAAAGCTCAAGTCAAATTATACAAATTATACTTGTAAATTTTTTACCATTAGATTTGTATTAAGATTTGTATAATTATAAAGTCAACTAAAGAGAGAGAAAGAAAAAGTATAATTGTATAAATCTCAATGCAAATCCAATAATAAAAAATTTACAAGTATGGTTGGACTTGTGCTTTTAAAAATATATAAACTTTACTCTCTCTCTCTTTATATATATATATATATATATATATATATATATATATATATGCCCCTATATTTTTGAAAGTACGGTAGCTTTCGTGTTTATAAGTTATTTAAAAATATATAAGCTCTCTCTCTCTCTCTCTCTCTCTCTCTCTCTATATATATATATATATATATATATATATATATATATATATATATATATATGCCTCTATATTTTTGAAAGTGCGGTGGCTTTCGTATTTATAAGTTATTTTCAATGATGAAACATTCGATTCGGCGATCAGTCCCGTTAGACTTGATTTATAATATTGAAACTATTTAAAAATTAAATTTTATATTTTTTTACTTTATTTGCTTAATAAACGAGTAGCACCAAAATGAAAGGTTGAAAACAAAAATTTCACAAAAACACAGTAATAAAAGACTTAAATTTTAAATCATAAGTTTTGATCTCATTCTTAATTTTAAGAAAATTTTTAATTAAAGTTTCGCAAAATTTGAATTACTCTACACCGTTAAACTTACAAACGTACCACATCGGCCGTTAAAATAGTTATTTTTAAGACGTTTTGATCATTTGGTAAATAATATCAAAAAATTATAAAATTTGATTTTTATATAGTTCTAAAAGCATAAATCATATCTAGTAGAGCCGATCTCGAATCGGATATTTTATCATCGAAAACAACTTACAAATATGAATACCTTCGTACTTTCAAAAGTACAGAAGATGTACTATATATATATATATAAAAGCTGAAATACTATTAGTAGTAAATAGGCTCTATTCTTATTCATTTATCTTTTATGATGAAAATTTTGAAACGACAATCGATATTTTTAAATATAATTAAAATTATCTAAATTATCTAAAAATTAAATTTTATATTTTTTTGATATTTTTTTCTTTTCCATCAAGTGGAAACAAAAATAAAAGATCGAAAATAAATATCTTTCATAAAGTCATAATAGGAGTTTTTTCTTCAATATCGAAAGTATAAATTTTATTTTAAATAATTTTTAAAAAAATTAACAAAAATTAATTAATTTATATTTTTATACACAGTTAAACGAGTAAAAGATTTATATCTACTATTAAAATTACAAATTTTATAATTTTAATAATATGAAAGGAACAAAGTGATCAATTAAAGGAACAAAGTAATCGATTAACATCACTTAGGTTGTGTTTAATTCAGGTATAAGTTAGAACTGCATATTCTAGGAATACGTATAAATTCAGAAATTAGTAGGAACAAAACTAATTTTATGTTTGTATGAAAATTGAGTTATTTTTAAAAATAAAAAAATAGCTTTTGGATAGTTAGATTAAAATAGTGAGAATAAGAGTAATTATAATTTTAAAATAATAATATTTTATCTAATAATTAATACAAAATATTAATTAAATAATAATTTAGCTTATTTAATTAACTATTGTCAGATAACCCTGAATATTAATTGATAAAATAATTAATAATAATGAGTATTATTAATAAATAATTCAATTAATTATAAATAATTTAATAAATTAGTTAGTTAATTATCTAATAGTTAGATAATTAGTTAATAAAATAATTAGATTTGTAAAATTATTAGATTAATAAAAAAGTTAATATAATAATAAAAATTATTTTTACTTTAATTAAACTTATTCCCAATTAATTGATAAAATAATTAACAATAACGAGTATTATTAATAATTAATAATTTTATTAATTACAAATAATTTAATAATTTAATTAGTTAATTATCTAAATGCTTAAATAATTAGTTAATAAAATAATTAGATTAGTTAAAATATTAAATTAATTAAAGAGTTAATATAATAATTAAAATTATATTTACTTTAATTAAACTTATTCTCAGTTAATTGATAAAATAATTAACAATAATGAGTATTATTAATAATAAATAATTTAATTAATTACAAATAATTTAATAATTTAATTAGTTAATTATCTAAATACTTAAATAATTAGATAATAAAATTATTAGATTAGTTAAAATATTAAATTAATTAAAAAATTAATATAATAATTAAAATTATATTTATTTTAATTAAGTTTATTTTTAAATGAGAACAAGTCTTGTTTCTGTAAAAAATTGGAACAGTAATTCTAACTTTATACCAGCTTATCCTAGAAAGACGAGAATTGTTGTTCCCTTCCATATATAATCAAACGTGTTTGTAAAATAAAACTGGAATAAAATCTTATTTCAGATTTTGTTTCCGAAGCAAACCGAGTCTTAAAGAAAAGTATGAAAGGAACAAAGTAATTGATTAAAGTGATCTCTTTTGTTGATTCCAACTAGAAGAGTATGAAAGGAACAAAGTGATGGATTAAAGTGATCGCTTTTGTTGATTCTAAAAGAACAATGTGATCTATTCGTTAAATGTCATGAAATGTCTAAAAGGAATTAATTAACCAATTTGATTTACTTTAGTTCCTTTGGCCATTGAAAATATATAGTTCTTCATGCAATTTTAGCCACAATTTTTTTTAAAAAAAATTCTGAAATTATTGAGAATTTTAAAAAAAAAACTCTCTCAAATTGCATGATAGAATTATTTTCATCAAGAAATTAATAGTGCATGCCTTTTGCAATGCAGTTCAAAGATTTTTTTTTTTTTTTTTTTTTTTTTTTTTTTTTTTTTTTTTTAAGCCTAAGGCCCATCTTAAATTCAGACAATTTAAGATCACTTGCTCACACTTTAGAAACCATCTAAACCAATTAACTGAAAAGGATGGCCTAATTAAGGGAAAAAAAAAATTACCTAACAAATTAACTGTTATCGAATATCTTACTTCGAATAAAATCTATTATCGAACACTTAACGTTTAGTTACTGACGATCTAAATGAACCCTTCGTTATAAAATTCTTCATCTCAGTCAAATTTTTCAAGAAAAAAGAAAAAAACTCAGGGAAGAAGTCATAGAGCTCAATTTACTTTTTTATTTTATTTTATTTTTCTTTCTCATAGTTTTATTATATTTGCATATCAATTATAGAAAAACTTCACATTGTGTTGAAGTACGTAAAATATTCCTTCTTCTCAAAAGCACGCGTAAAGAATATGAAATAATTGTTGCTTTTCAAATATTTAAGTTATTAAAAATTATATATTGTTAATATATTTTATGTTCAACTGTTTCTATACTCATATTTTAATAAGCTGAGGACGCGACGGAGAGCTAAATAGTAGAAAATTATATGAAAAAACCAGCCTACAAAATTTGAGATTAGAATTTATTATTCTATCAAAAAAAATTATGATAAAAACAATATCTTAGTTAATTCATTACAACATTTTTTTTGTAATCGATTATACTAAAATATAAAAATTGCTAAAATGGCAATATGCATGTTCAACATCATGGCCCCTCTCCATTGACTTTTCATTCGTGCTATGTAGGTAGTGAAGAATCTGATGATAACGAATGGGTCCATATAATAATTAAGATCTTCATTAACAGGGGATTCTTTACTTACACAATAAGCTCTCACTGCTTTTATCTTTCTCAATTTTTTTCTTTTTTTCCACACTATGTAACTAAACAATTTTACATCTAGTCACATGTGACTGAGTAGTACTAACTCTTTAAAATTAAATGGTTTTTTTTTTTCCCACACTATGTAACTAGTATTGTCATGCATAATATAGAGCTTTCAATTGATAGATATTAGGATTTAGTAATATCATCAAATATCAACATATGAATTGATCATATGCATATATAGAATATTACTAAATGCTTTAATTGTAGGGAAAAACACACACACACACACACACACACACACAAGTTAATATATTTTGAAAACCAAATTCTGATATATATCTTAGAAACAAATTTCCATACCACATGAAAATTATTACTTTTGTTTTTGTTAAACTTAAGCAACAACTAATTAATTAATTAATTAATTAATTAATGATGGAAGGGACTACTCACAAAAGTTAGGCCACAAGAGGGCCCCCCTTCAAGAGACTTTTGTTGTACGCGCGTCAACAAGTCAACTGCATATTTTGAAATAAAATTTAAAATAAAAAATATGAAGCGACCTCTCACTACACCCTACCTATTGAATGGGTGGGGTGTGAGATGTACACCCCTTGTAGGGTGTACAATTAGCATTTTCTTTTTAAAATCCTTAAAATCCCACAGATATTCGGATGAGAGATATTAGAAATTCCTAATAAGTATTTAAATTATAAAATAATTTTAGATTTTGTTAAATATTATTGAGTCTTTAAATCAATAAATCTGATTAAAGAAATAATTGCTTTTATGATATTTTTATTATTTTTAATATTTTATTCTAATTAAAATAATAAAAGTTTGCTATATTTACTTTAAATTTAAATTAAAACTAAATTAATAAATTTTAGTTGGAGGCGTGGATTTAGGACAATGGCAGGAGGTGTATCCAAATAATTGACGAAATTATTTTTTAACCAAATTTTTTTACCGAATTTGAAAATTATAATACGAATTTTATATATATTACGTTAGTATCGAATTTTGGTTGAATCCGAATTAACTAACTATGATTTCCATTTGCCACAATTTCATCTAAAAGGTGGAAATTATACTCACCAACTACCTGCAGCGACCTAATTAAGATCGGTCCAATAACGTAAGTTCTAATTATAAAAATGATATTTTTTTTTTTTTAATAGATGGGTTCAATTAATTAACATATAAATAATACAGAATTTTTCTGCATATATACCAAAAGATCTGCAATAATTTCTTTTGTGTTTTAGATATGCTGCTGTTCAAAATACTTGGATATTTTAGATCGATCTCACTACCAGGAAAAATTAATAAAGCAAATATATACAAGGCAATAGGTATTCTGGAAGATGCGTGCAGCAATGTTTTATATATTAATTTTACACAATCATCTAATTAAAACTTTTGCATGTGACAATTCAATACTACAAAATTATAATTAATTGAATATATAAGAGATAATAATTATTAGTAATAATAATTTAGTTTAAGTATTTTGGGATGACAGTTTAGATCCAACGAATTTTTTTTACTAGTTGGTTGGATCGTTATATTTGATATTCGAAAGTGTGTGACGAGTCTCGAGTGAGATTCTGAATCTAGCTAGATGACAGGACTAGCGAGACAAATTTCATATCGACTGATAATTTTGAATTGTGCTGACGAGAATGTCAGATCTAAATACGATATTCTAATAATTTCACATCGAATAAAAATAAAATTATAATTAAATATATAAAAAATAATAATTACTAGAAATAATAATTCTGCTTAAATATTTTGGGCTAGTTATTATTCCTACTGAGCAGAATAGTTGCATTGCAAGAGATTGATCTTTAATGCATAACAAATTAAACTCAAGATGTAATACAAATCACATGCAACTCCAAATTACTAAATTATTACGTAAACATCATCTCGATATATTGATCCATACATGCAGAATATAGATCCAAATCCAACATGTACACCTACACTACTCTTGATCTTTTACTTCACCAACAATATATATTGCATTACAATACATACATAATAATAGAAAATATGACTGACCCATACATTCTCCATTCACGTCAAGACAGAGCTTAATAATATTATGGCATATATATATAAAAGCACTTATTTTTATATATTAAATATTTTAGAGTTTTTAAAAAACACAAAATAACAAAATGAAAACGATGCTTTTAGCAACGCAATCTCAGACTAGGGCTTAGTAAACGAGGTCCTTACCAGCTCTGAGATTTCTGAAGTATCCTCGGGGGTTGCTCTCGAACACGTCCCTGGGCATGAGAAGGCCGCCTCGCCCGGGGGCGCGCATCATCCGTTGGCAGCAACAGCAGAGGCTGCGGAGGCAGTTGAAGGGGCAGCGGCAGAGGCTGCGGAGGCAGCTGCAGAGGCTGCCGAGGCAGTTGAAGGGGCAGCAGCAGAGGCTGCGGAGGCAGTTGAAGGGGCAGCTGCAGAGGCTGCCGAGGCAGTTGAAGGGGCAGCAGCAGAGGCTGCGGAGGCAGCTGCAGAGGCTGCAGCCGCAGTAGTAGAGGCAGAGGAGGGCGAGGGCGATGGGGAGGACGACGACGAAGCAGACATTTGCCAAGCGGGCGAACGTCTCGGCTCGGGTGTCGGGTGGGAATACCTCGTCGGCTTTGCTCGCCAGGTAGGCCCAGATGTGCTGGAAGAAGTGGAGCAACTCCGCCAACTTCTCCTTCTCGGCTTTGCTCGCCAGGTAGGCCCAGATGTGCTGGAAGAAGTGGAGCAACTCCGCCAACTTCTCCTTCACGAAGTCGAGAGCGTCATCTTTGACGTCGTCCAGCCCGTTCGATCCGCCGGTCGACGTGCTCTTCAGCACCAGGAACTTCCTCATCATCCCCTCCCCCTCCATACTGTTACACAGCAATTAATATTACACACAAGATGAAGAGGTAGCTGAGTAAAGAGAGAAGAGGAGAAGCTATATATATAGACAAGACCATTCTATGTTGTGAGGAGGATGGTAGTGAAGGAAAAGGAAGGCTCCAGCGTATATATTCCAGAAGCGGTAGATGAGACGCGGAGCCCTAGGAGTGGACGAGTCTTCCACTATGCTCAGGAGGAGATGGATGCGAATGAAGCCCAAGTGGTGATCCATGCTTTGAATAGTGAGGACCACTTCACCCAACAGAATTTTCCATTTGTGTCGTTCTTTGCACATAGGTCCTTGTAATTCTTCAATCTCTCTTTTTAGTATTCAATAAGGTAGCATTGGTGTAATTGAAAGCAACTATGAATATGAATAAATCCAATTTCCCTTTCAACTCTCTCTCTCTCTCTCTCTCTCTCTTTCTCTCTCTCATCTTCTTCTTCTCCTCCACCCGATTTCCTTCGTCAGCACTAAATTCTCCCCAATTCCCTTCTCTAAACCCCAGTTCCAACTCCAATTTACCATTGTTGGAGCTCAAGGTCACATATCTATATAAGATTGCAAATCATCATCCTCTCCGCCATCCAAGTCTCAGAAAAATTTCATCCTGAGCTGGTTGCGGATCGACCCAGCGTAACACATATACACACACTCTCTCTCTAATGGCTAGAAGAGAATATATATATATATATATATATATATATATATATATATATATATATTCAAACTATTGATGAGTTGATATTTATAATACGGACTATGGAGATCTTAAATATATATTTTGTTGCTAATTCGAATCTAATTAGTTGCTAGTAATGATGGGTTTGGCCGTTTGTTTTTGCTTTTATTTTTGTTTTTGAAAAAGAAAAAGATATGTAGCATATTATTTGTTTGTTTATGTTGTAACTCGTTTAATAAACGAGCTGAATACGAGTTGATACGTTTAAATATCGAGTTGAAAAATTTGGCTTGTGTTCGGTTCGTTTATTAACGAGTCGAACACGAACCGGCTCGTGAACAATAAATTAGATTTTCATTCATACTATTAGATGTAAAGTTGAAAAAAATAATAATAATAATTTTAATCTAATAATTAATATTTATAAAAAAATTATTTTTTATATTAGATTAGCCTAAAATCTAAATAGTAAGATAAAATTAATCGAAACATTTCTCATATATATATATATATATATATATATATATATATATATATATATATATATATATATATATATAAAAAGTCTTGCCAAGATGCTTTTATTAGAATAAAAATTTTATATCAATATAAAGTATTTTTTATTCTAGATATTAGAGTTAAATTTTATATTTAAATTAGAATAAAAATTAAATAATAAAAATTTATATTATATATAAAATATAATTAATATATAAATATAAATATAATATAAATGTATTTGAGCTGTTATCGAGCCGAACACAAGCGAACTGATCCCAACTCGTGTTTGGCTCGTTTACTAAACGAGCTGAAAAATTCGACTCGTATTCGGCTCGTTTAGTAAACAAATGATTCGATCTCGAACTCATTTCGAGTCGAACACGAGTTGGTTCGCAGACAACGAGCTAGATTGCTACCCTTAGGCTAGCACAACCATAAAAATCAAACAAAAAATATATATAAAATAAGATTCACTTATAAACAAAAAAATATATACTTAATTACTCGTCAACACAAAATGATTTTTATCTAAACTCTCTTTTTAAATCTCCCTTCTTTTTTTTTTTTTATAGACCCAAAAAACTACCTTATTTTCTCTATCGCAGGCATTGGTGCACAAAAGTGAATGCAACCTGACCTAAGCTCTCTCTTCTATGTGGACATCATAATTTTGAATCATTACTATAATAAAATTATACTATAGTAACACTTTTAAATATTTTTAAAAATTAAAAAAAAATATTATTGATAAAAATATCAATACTTATTATTAGTATTGCTATATGTACAGTCTGTAGAGTGTATAGCGACATAATATTATAATATATCACAAAAATATATTCGTATAATTTAATTTTAAAATATAAATAAAATATTTATAAAAAATATCATAAAAATATATTTGTATAATTTAATTTTATTATAGTGCATACCACACCAAATAACTTCACAATGTGGTTGCACCTCCTATGAAGCTTCAGCACTTTGGGCACTCCACTTGGCCATACAATCCCCTCCTAATTAATCCACCATCCATGCATGCATTGTACAATGCATAGGATACAGTATTTGTACGTAACGTACACAACCTCTATCTCAATTAAAAATTTTATTTTAATTAATATTTAAATTTAAATTAATTTATTTACAATATATTTAAATATTTATTTTAATTTAATTAAAATTTTATTATAAATAAATTCTGTTAAATCTTAATAGATACTATTACAGTAAAAACCTATTCGATGGAGGTGACAAATCACAAGTATATTAGCTAGTTAATGCGTTGCTCACAAAAAGTAATTAAATCACATCCTATAATTAATAAAATAATTATAGGATATATAGTGTGTGGAAAAGTATATATATTACTTACCTAATACCCACTACTTTAATAAAATTCGAACGTTGGATTGATCGATGGTGACATTAACTTTATGCATCGTAGGGTACCATGCTATATGATTTTTTTTTTTTTTTTTTTTTTTTTTCTAATCTTTTTTTTTCCCCACTCATTGTTTCCACTAAAATTAAAAAAGTGATCCTATAATTCGTTCGAGTACAACTACTATCTTTTTTAAAAGGAAAAAAAGTGATACTATTCGTTCGAGTACAACTACTATCTTTTTTTAAAAGGATGAAATTAAGTTTTTATCCTCCTAAATTATTTTAGTTGATAAAAATTTTAAATCGAAAGTCAAAATTATTAAAATTAATTTAAAATATTTAAAATATTAAGAAATTAAAATTTATAAATTTTAAAAATTATTTACATCGTGACTAAAAAATTATAAAATCGATAATTCTTGACGACATATATAAAGTACTGTTTGCTTGTTTAACGGTATAGAATAATCTAAACTGTTTTAATTTTTGATCGACTATTTTTCTTACAAATATTTGATAATTCCGTTAATGAATTAAAAAAGTCTAACATTTAGTTTCACAATATTATTTATTTTTAATTATTTATTTTTAAATTTTTCAATGAACTTAATAATAATTTTTAAAATTTATAAAATTAAAATTTTAAATATTTTAATTAAATATTCTAAATCAATTTTAATAATTTTAATTATAAATTCAGAATCTATATCATCAAAAATAATTTAGGAGAACAAAACATCAGTTGTCCTTTAAAAAAAAAAAAATAGTAGGTGGATTCCTATTTGTACATCCAAAAAATAATCATCATGTTTTTTTTCACTTTCTTTGAAAAACAATACTATGTTGGAATTGAAAATTTCGTTTTCACGAGGGGGAGTAATTAAAATTCTCAACAAATAAAGCAGAACTTTATCATTTCTTTTACTTTATCTTTTTCTTTATCTTTTTCTTTTTCGTTTCCGTTTCTTTTCTTAGCCTCTCTTTTCAGATTTATTGAGGTGGGCTTTTATAGCCAAATTCATTATCCTAACACTACAAAAAAAAAAAAAAAATTTTAGACCATGCTGAGTATTTTTATAATAGTGAAAATATTGATACTTTCAGAAATATGATCATATAAATTTTTTATTATATTAAATTAATTTATTAAATAATGAATTTTATTATATTTTTAATTTTTCGATATTCTAAAGCGTTAAAATTTAAAAAAATTATGATATTTGAAAGCGTCAGAATATATTTTACCAGCGCTTGTCATAAGCGTCGGTATATACGTGACGATTCTTTATTTGCCAACACTTTAATCCACACGTTCAAATACGACGCTATACTATATTATGACGCTTTTAAATATTATTAAATATATAAATAAATGTCTTTAAATATTAATAATTTTATAGTGTAATAAATTAATGAAGCCCAGAGTTTACTATGTTTTTTTCTCAAAAACAAAAAAAATCTCCAATAACTAATATATTTACAAAGAAATGATTCTTTCATGTCATCTAATATGATATCTGCAGAATAAAAAAAATTGAATTCAAATTCTATTTGATTTTTGTTCTTACAAAATCTTTGCCCATTTAATTTAGGTTTGCTCCTTGAATTTATTAAAACGCGGATGGAGAGTGATAAGTCCACGTCACATCGCAGAACACCAATTAATTAATGAGAATGCGAGAGGACACCTACTCTTTATAGCGCAAATTACAAAGTTGTTGTTGGTTGATATTTGCCCTTTGAGATATACAAAATTCGAAATCTAATTAATTTATATTTATATTTTTAAATAAGTTAATTTGATTAAAATTAAATAAAAGAATAGAATATTATTTTTCATTCTAAGAAAAAAAAAAAAAAAAAAAAACCATCTAAGAAGAATAATATATAGCTAGTTTTATAGATTTTCAAAACTTGAAATTGAATAGAGAATTACATCATCATGACATTCAAGAAAACCCCAACACAATAACAATTTACTCTCTCTAATAGCAAGCAACATCATTAATTTCCAACAATGCATTTCTCAAAACAAATTAAATTCCAAATCAAAATCCATATAGTAGAATATGAATCTCCACGCACATATATTTAATTTCAGCAGCTGCGTGCATGTATTATGCATGCTTCTGCTGTTCTATTAATTTATTCTTTCTTGGTTCTAAGATTTTTGAAGTAGTCTCTGGGGTTGCTCTCGAACTTGCTCCTGGAGATGCGCGCGCCGCGTCTTCCGGGGGCCTTCATCGTCGTCGTCGTCGCCGCCGCATGCGAGCCGCGGCCTCGGCAGCAGCAGCAGCAGAAGCTGCAGAGGATGAGGACGAGGAGGACGGCGATGACGGCGAGGCCCAAGTGAGGCAATTGCCCCGACTGATCATCTGCCTCAGCCGGGGCCTCCGCGCCTGCCAACGCCTTCCCTGCATTTTTGAGCAAATAGAGATAGACGCTGTCAACGATGTGGAGCAGCTTCGCCTTTGCCAACTCCAGTAAAGCTCCCATTATCTTTATGTCCAATTAACTCCAATAATGTATTTGTGTCGAAGCACAAGGCTACAAAGCTATTTATAAGACAGCGCCAATTGCTTTTCGTCTAACGTTGAACACGACGAATTATTTATGGGCTTTGCTACCCATACACTCAATTTTCGATGTAAATCTTACACCCCATTTATTCAAGGGTGGGATTTTTTTCACCCATCACTTCGAAATGATGGATGAAATTCACCCATCCTAGAATGGGTGGGGTATAAAATGTACACTCAAAATTGGGTGTACACTTATATATACTCATTATTTATTTGGGCATTGCTACCTGTACACCCCTTGGGGGTGTATATATATCTTACACCCCACCCCAACCCCATCCCCATCCCATTCTGGGCTGAGGTGAAATTCACCCGTCATATTGAGTGACGAGTGAAATTCACCTCATCCCAAAATAGGATGGGGTGTAAGATGTACACCTCTAAGGAGGTGTATACTTATATTTACCCTAAATTATTTAGGGTTTGTGTTCAATATCATCAATCTTATCAATCAGTGTCTACCTGTATGGTGCATATGTGGTGCCTGCGTCACAAGATATAAATTATGTTTTATAAATTTAATTTTTATTGAACTAATTTTAAAAATTAAATATTTTAAAAGACTAAATATATATATATATATATATATATATATATATATATATATATATATATATATATATATATTATTTAAGGGCCATCCCTAAAAAAGACACTTGTCTGAGGCCCACGTGGTGAGATGTGTGTGGTCAAAACAAGGACGAGATATATGGAGTGTACAGCTAGCATCCCCTATTTTTTAACGAGGCAATGCGCAAAAACGAAAGTAAATTTAAAAGTCAACAACACAATTATTAATGTACACTCCAATCCCTTGCCCCGACAAGATATGATCAATCGCAACGGCTAGCTTTTTAAATATTAGTTTGAAAAATTTAGGATTTTTTTTATTTATCCCTCCTAAAAATTTACTATTAAAAATATTTTCTATAAAATTATTATTTTATATTTTTAAATATATTTTTTTTATTATAATCATCTTTTTTTTTATTTACTTTTAAATTTAAAATAATAAAAATATTTTATTTTTTATCTTTTTAAATATATTTTTTTATCCTTATTATTATTTTTTTTTTTAGCAATTCTAACTTATACATCCTATGTCACGTCCCGGGTGTAAACCAGAACCCGGGCCCGCCAACAGATCCGCCGTGCACACAGAATTTTTCATGTACACGAAGCGCTGGTAACCTGCTCAGATATATAATATACAATAAAAGAGCATAAACAGAGCTGAACTAAAAGAACTAAAAGTAATCTCAGACTGAAATAAAGTACAAGCTGAAATAAAAGTACAATAACCTCCCAGCTCACCACAAATATACAACCAGCTGGTCAAAGCCAGACCTAAAAGTAAACTACTGTAGTCTGAGATACAAAAAGGGGGTACAATAAAAGCCTAGCTAATCTCTCGCTCGGGGTAGATGATCTAGCTAGTCGGCGATCCTCTTACCTCGATCTGCCGCTGAAGGCCCAGCAGCTCCCACAGACGACTCTGCAAAACAAAGGGGAAAAGGACAGGAAACAACAATGGGGGTGAGAACTACTAGATAAACCAGTAGCCTCCCCTAGTGGGTAAAAACCTCAAATGCTGACGCACCCACTAGGAATAAAAAGGCAAAAAGGAGGGAACAGTAGTAAGCTATAAAGACTGCTGAAAAAGAAATTGCTACTACAATGCCTCTAAATGCAGTGCCAAAAAGATAACTGTATGCATGCAACTATAAGGCTAACCGCCCAAAGAAACCCAATCAAAAGGCCAGGAAGCACTGGCACTGCCTGCTCTGTCATCACTCACAACTCACCAACTGACCGGCACCCGTCACGGTCAAAAAGCCTACTCCGGAGTGGCACTCGAGGGGAGCGACCCACACGAGTAAAGTATCTTTGTATCAAGCATCTCTGTAACCAATGTCTCACAATAGCAGGACTGGATCATGACTATGATCAAAGTGGGAAAACTCCATCCACTAATGCAATCCCGATCCCCAATCTGATGTGATGATAACATCCGGTCAACCGCCCAAAATCCGCGGTCGCCGCTGAACCCATAATCCCAATCTGATAAAGTAAAAATATCTGGCCGACCGCCTAACGTCCGCGGTTGCCACTATGCCCCACAATCCCCAAGACTAGTCTAAACTGTCCCAGACTCAAGGTCCAGACTGCACTATTCCAAAACCCCAATCAGACTCGAGCATCATGCATCGATAGAGAAGAAGAACGATAAAACATGTTTTCTCCTAAGTCAAATCCAATAATATAGTGCAGCAGTAAATAGTGGCCTAACTAGGTGTCCAAATAAGCATGCAATTGTCCTTTTAAAAAAAGCATTAGAGAAGTGACTCATGTTTATTGCAAAGAATTATTTTAAAATATTAATATGATACTTATTTGCATGCGGGGTTAGGATATAGCAATTGTCCAACATTATTGTCCCAAATTTATCACATAAAGGCTATCAATTAAATTAGGGGGCATTGCATCAGGTTCACATACTAACAGCTAGTTGTCACATATATAATTGGGGAACTCTAATACTTCTAGTGAGCATGTCAACAAAGAGGGAAACACAACCACCCACCTCGAAAAGCGTGCACAACACCCCAAGAAATATTTCGCTGTCCGCTGTCCTCAAAGAATGCAGTCTGCCGAAAACAGTGTCCTACAACAACACACATTGCACACGGTGTAAAAATACAAGTCCCAAACACAGATTTTTGCTGTTTTTACAATCAGCACGCAAAACGAGGCATTTCACCTCTGTCCCGAGCTCCAAAAATCCCAGAAAAATCACGATTGCGTTCCTCGCGAAAATTAGCCCCAAATCGACTGTTTAAACGCCTCGATCTGATGCTCCTACGTCAAGATATAATTCGGAGAAGTCGTCGCCGCTGTCCAAAATTCCAAACAGCAAAAGAGGGGTCAAAAACACCTCGGGAACCATGCCAAAAAATCGGAATCCAGAGAAACCACCAACACGGAAAACGAAGCCCTACCTCTCAGGAACACACTGGCGAAGAAATCGTCGAAAAAGGACTCCTGTACTGCGCAGGGGACTCCTCGGACTGAAATGCGACGATAACGGGCCGAAAATGGGGAAAAACGAGGCGCACTGTAAAATCCGGATCGCCGATGTCGAGCTTCCGAAAAATCTGGAAATCCACCACGAGATGTAAAATCAACAGAGGAACACTTTTGCTTCAATGCTCTCCCTCTGGTTCTCTCTCTATCTCTCGAAAAAACCAGAAAAAGGAGGGGAGGGGAGGCCTATTTATAGGCTCACAAAAACAAATGGGGAAATGACCCCTGTGTCCTGGTTTCGGGCGCCCGAATCTTTCGGGCCCCGAAACCGGGCCCACACAGTAGCCCGGCCCACGGAGGCCTACTCCGCACACGGGATCAGGCCGGACCGCGCGGCCGTCCGACCCGGCCCACGGTGCGACACGTGTCCCCCGCACAGGGAACAGCGCGCCCGGCGAACCGGGCCCGGCCACGCATCCCCCTGCGGGGGCGGTGGGGTGGGTGGCGCCAGCCAGTGGCGTGGCGCCACGTGGCGGACCTTTTCCCGCCCGACACGCCAGCCGGCGCGCCGCTGTGCGCCTGCGCCGGCGTGCGCGTACGGCCGCAGGCGCGCGCCCGCGGGTGCACCGCGCGCACCTGCACCCGCCAACCCGGGGCCGCCACGTGGCGCGCCTCGATCCACCGTGCACCGCGCCCCAGCCCCCGCCTGCCCGGCCTGCTCGCGCGCAGTCCATGCGCCGCGCGCGCTGCACCGGGCCAACCCGCACCTGCCACGTGGCCCGCCGGTCTACCATGCACCGGCGGCCCACTCCGTGGACCGGGAAGCGTGCGCCGGCCCAATAAGGGGCCGCCACGTGTCCTGGCCGGTCCACGGCTCCCCCCATGCACCATTTTGCACAGAAAACTTTCGGGGGTCCGTTTTTGGGCATCCGGACTCAGAAAAATATAAATAAATAGCCGTTTTCAAGCGTTTTTCCGCGCTGAATCCAAATACGGCCTCCGTTCAGCCTGAATCCACTCCTAAAATTCGGCAAAAGCAGCCGAAGGTCAGGCTTGATCCTAATTCCTCACTGAGTCCAAATCAACACATCCCTTTGACATGTTGGGGCCCAACACACCAATAATAGGTGTTCCACACCCCGCAACAGGGAAAAAACCACTGGGGGACCTGGGACACTACATCCTCCCCCACTAACAAAAGTTTCGTCCTCGAAACGAAAATCATACCTCAATCCTGAGCCTCGAACAGGTAGGGGTAGGCGTCCATCATCTCTGACTCGAGCTCCCACGTCGCCTCGCGCTCATCATGATTGCTCCAAAGGATCTTCACATAGGGGATGGTCCGATTGCGCAATTCTTTCATCTCCCGATCTAGAATCCGCAGCGGGCGCTCCTCATATCTCAAATCCTCGCTGATCTCGAGTGGTGCAAAGTCGATGACGTGCGACGGGTCGAAGACGTACCTCCTCAGAGTGGAAACATGAAAAACATCGTGGACACCAGCAAGTATCGGGGGAAGTGCAAGTCGATAAGCAACTGGCCCGATACGCTCCAACACCTCAAAGCGCCCAATGTATCGGGGGCTGAGTTTCCCGCGAATGCCAAACCTCCTAATCCCCTTGGACGGCGAGACTTTCAGAAATACATGATCTCCAACCTGAAACTCTAAGTCTCGTCGCCGAACATCAGCATAGCTCCTCTGTCGACTCTGAGCGGTCTGAAGATGCTGTCGAATCACTCGGACCTTCTCCTCTGCCTCTAGCAGTATATCTGGCCCCAAGGTCCGTCTCTCGCCTACGTCACTCCAATAAAGTGGTGATCGACACTTGCGTTCATACAATACTTCAAACGGAGCCATCTGTATGCTCGCTTGGAAGCTGTTGTTGTACGCAAACTCAACCAAAGATACGTGTCGAATCCATCCTCCGCCGAAATCCAAAACGCAAGCCCTCAGCATGTCCTCCATGATCTGTATAGTCCGCTCTGACTGCCCATCAGTCTGTGGATGAAAAGCTGTACTGAATCTGAGCTGAGTCCCCAAGACGGTCTGCAAACTCCTCCAGAAATGCGAGGCAAACCTCGGATCTCTATCTGACACAATGGAGGCGGGTACTCCATGCAACCTCACTATCTCATCTAGGTATAACTGGGCTAGTCGCTCGAGTGGCCAAGTAGTCTGCATAGGCAAAAAGTGCGCTGACTTGGTAAGTCGATCCACAACTACCCAGATAGCATCTGCTCCACCCTGTGCTCTCGGCAATCCGACCACGAAATCCATCGTAATGTGGTCCCATTTCCACTCGGGGATTGGGAGACTTTGTAACTTGCCAGCTGGCACTCGATGCTCAGCTTTTACTTGCTGACAAGTCAAACACTGGGCCACAAATCTCCCAATATCCCTCTTCATACCGTTCCACCAGAAGTGTGACTTGAGGTCCTTATACATCTTAGTCCCTCCAGGATGAAGGGTATAAGGTGTATAATGGGCCTCTCGCAATATCTGCTCTCTGATCTCAGCATCCACTGGCACACATGCTCGGTCCCTGTACCTCAGTACTCCCGCAGCATCCACTGTAAAGTCCCCTGACTGATCACTCGGAATCTGATCTCGAATCCTGGTCAAGTGGGGGTCCTCACTCTGTTTCTCCCTGATCCTGTCCAGCAGAGTGGGCTGCACGACTAAGGACGTCAGTCTAGCAGAGACCCCAGGGGACACAACCTCTATCTCGAGCCGTCTCATCTCCTCTAATAGTGGCGCCTGGTCTGTGATCAACATAGACAAACTCTGTACTGCTCTCCTGCTCAATGCATCAGCGACCACATTAGCCTTGCCTGGGTGGTAAAGAATGTCCACATCATAATCCTTTAGTAGCTCTAACCACCTGCGCTGCCTCAAGTTCAGCTCCTTCTGAGTGAACAGATACTTTAAGCTCTTGTGGTCGGTGTAGATCTCACAATGCTCTCCATACAGGTAATGGCGCCAAAGCTTCAGTGCAAACACCACGGCAGCGAGCTCCAAGTCGTGGGTAGGGTAATTCTTCTCGTAATCCTTGAGCTGTCTCGATGCATAAGCAATTACCCTCCCTTCCTGCATCAACACGCAACCGAGTCCACTGTGCGATGCGTCACTGTAGATCACATATCCTTTCCCCATAACAGGGAGGGAAAGGATAGGAGCGGTCATCAGTCTATTCTTCAGCTCCTCAAAGCTCCTCTGGCAGTCCTCACTCCAGATAAACTTAACTCCTTTACGCGTCAACCGAGTGAGGGGTGTGGAAAGCTTCGCAAAGCCTTCCACAAACCGACGATAATAACCAGCTAATCCCATGAAGCTGCGCACCTCTAATATAGTCGTCGGTCGGGGCTAATCTCGAACTGCCTCAATCTTCGCCGGGTCTACAGCCACACCGGCGGCGGAAATTACATGGCCCAAGAAAGCTACCTCCCGAAGCCAAAACTCGCACTTCGCCAGCTTGGCATACAACTTCTTCTCTCGTAGAAGTTGTAGCACAGTCCTCAAGTGCTCCTCATGCTCGGCCTCGCTCCGGGAGTAAACAAGGATATCATCAATGAACACCACCACAAAACGATCCAGAAATGGCCGAAATATCCTGTTCATCAAGTCCATAAAGGCGGCAGGGGCATTAGTCAATCCAAACGGCATAACTGTAAACTCATAATGCCCGTACCGTGATCTGAAAGCAGTCTTAGGAATATCCTCGGCCTTCACCTTCAGTTGGTGGTAACCAGACTGTAGATCGATCTTGGAGAAGACACAAGACCCTTGCAGCTGATCAAAGAGATCGTCGATGCGCGGCAGAGGGTACTTGTTCTTGATGGTCACTTTATTCAGTTCCCTATAGTCCACACACAGTCGAAGTGACCCATCCTTCTTCTTCACGAATAGCACCGGCGCTCCCCAGGGCGACACACTTGGTCTAATAAAACCCTTATCCATCAAATCTTGCAGCTGTGCCTTAAGCTCTCGCAGCTCAGCCGGTGCCATCCGGTAAGGAGCCTTAGAGATTGGCGCAGTTCCTGGAACTACGTCAATCACAAACTCGATCTCTCTGTCGGGCGGCATACTAGTCAGCTCAGGTGGAAACACATCCGGAAACTCGCGAACAATAGGAATATCCCCGAGTCCCGGTGCCGCCGTAGGCCCCTCAACAACACTAGCCAAAAAGGCTACACATCCTCGATGAATCATCCGCCTCGCTCGGGAAGTCGAAACCATAGAGGCAAAGAAAGCGCTCTGACATCCCCGGTATACCAACACCTCCTGGCCTGGCTCTCTAAAAGTGACAGTCCTCTCGGCACAATCAATAGTCGCGAAATACCGAGCCAGCCAGTCCATCCCGAGAACCACATCAAAGTCCCTCAGCTGTCTCAAGACCAACAGGTCTGCTGGCATAATCCAGGACTCGATCTGCATCGGGCAGGACCAACAACACTCCTCCACGTGCAAAGTGTGATCGGGAATCTGAACCTCTCGTGCACGTGGCAAAAGTCCTACCTCTAACCCATGTAATGATGCAAAAGATCTACTAATGAAAGAATGCGATGCTCCAGTATCAAATAAAGTACGAGTCCTAATGCCAGAAAGTAAGGTGATACCTGCCACCACATGGTCTGCTGCTGAAGAATCCTCTACCTGTGCAGCATACACTCGCCCACTCTGAGCTGGAGGGCGATAATCTGTGGGATGGGAAGAAGAGGGCCTGCTCGCTGGAGCATAAGGCCGCTGAGCCGTCGACCGCTGCTGCGATGATGATGGGGCAGATGCTGAAGAAGGGGCGGCGGGGGTCGAAAAGGGGCACGAAGCTCGAATGTGCCCGGCTGTCCACACCCGTAGCAACGACCCCACCGCTGGTCGCAGGTGCCCGGAAGATGCTGACCTCCACAGAAAATACAACTGCCGGGGGCCCGTGGCTGTCGTGACTGCTGTTGCTGCTGAGACTGCCGCTGTCGTTGAGGCTGCCGCTGCGACCCACGCTGCGACGACTGCGATCTCTGCTGCTGCTGCTGCTGCTGGGGCCTCTGGGATCCACCAGGCCCTCGCCGCTCAGACCGTCCTCGGCCGGAAAACTGTGGCTGAGACGGTCGTGGCGGCCTCCACGAACTAGCCTGTCCCCCAACCTCCGGTGCTGGTCGCTTCGCCCACGGGATCACTACGGGAGCTGGAGCTACCTCCTCCATCACTGCCTCCCCGCACTCCACATAGAGCGCCTGCTCCATCGAGGCCTCCAAGGTCTGCAACCTGCGTGAGCGAACCAGCTGAAAAATGTCCCGGCGCAACCCTCGCTCGAACATGTAAATCCGGTGCGCCTCATCTCTAGCTACGTGTGGTACACATGCCAGCAACTGATTGAAATCCACAATATACTCGTGCACGGGCCGATCCCCCTGTCGAAGGTTTCTCAACTGCTCCTCCAATCTCTGCCGAATGCTCTCCGGAAAGAAGGCCCCAAGAAGAAGACTGCGGAACTCCGCCCAGGTCAAGAGCTGAGCCCCAGGAGGACCAGCCAGTCGCACACACCGCCACCAAGCCTCGGCGTTGCACTCCAAAAAGTTCGTCGCCAATAACACCTGGTACCGCTCCTCGATGAACAGCGTCTCAAAGCGTCGCTCCATCGCCGTGATCCATGACTCTGCCTCCCACGGCTCGGCGCTCTGCCCCGAGAAACGAGGCGGGTCAAACTGGCGGAACCTCATCAGCAAGTCAACCACCTCCCGCTGCTCAGCCGGGGTCATGGGTCCCGTCAATCCAGACGGCTGTCCACCAGTGCCCCGAGCAATAGGAAATGCCGGGGTCACTGGTACAGCTGGGGGAGCCACAGCAGGGGAAGATGGTACGGGAGAACTCTCGGGGGGTGCTACAACTGGCCGCACCCTCTGCTCTAACATCTGCGTCAGCCGACCCATGGCCTCCTCCTGACGCCTAACAGTCTCTGCCATCTGAGCCATCTGTGCCTGTAGTTCCTGCACTTCACTCTGCTGGCCCTGCCCGGACTCCTGCTGCTCGAGCTCCGAGGAAGAAGGCTGCGAACGTGTCAACATCCTGCGTCGCGGAGGCATCCTGCCACAAGAAACCACAATCAGCATCATAACCCCACACAACCCAATCTAGCGAAAGTCAAAGACATCCCAGTTGCCTCTTCAACTCCCCATCTCTTTAATTTTTCCAATTACACCACTGCCTCTTCAACTCTCCACCTCTTACTGTCCTCCACAATACAATACAATGCGTCCACTCGCCTTCCCAGTTATACCATTGCCTCTTCAACTCCCCACCTCTTTAATTTTTTCAATTACACTGCTGCCTCTTTAACTCCCCATCTCTTTAATTTCTACTCTCTAATCGCTCACGTAGATCCCACCACATCAACGAGGCCGTTGAGCGATGAGCCTGCTGGCGCTTGCGACCATCCTGTTGACTATCGTCAAGGCCGAAGTCGTCGACAATTGCGCTGAGCCCGCCAACGACTACGGTCATCCAACCCACTTTCTCGATCTATCCTCCTTCTGTCAATTTACGTTGCATCATCCTTCTTCATCGATTGCCATCGATCCCCGATTGGATCTACTGTGGTTTTCTACAAATTTTTTAAAAAATATATAATTATTTTGACTTTTAAGGGCTCTTCTTCTACTCTGCCAACTTTTTTAGATAGTCTCCTCAAATTTCAATAGGATGAATTGTATGCTTCATTGCTGAATTTTGGGTGTTTAATGAAATGCTTCCTTCTATTATGAGCCAAAGACATCATCAACCTTCTATTTCCAACCCCATGTGTTACCCAGTAAGTTTTTCTTCTTTCCAGCAGCGTTCGAAGAGAACTCCAAACGAGAACAATTTATTTTTATTGCCAATTTGAGCTTCCTCTCCATTCATGGATTTGATTTTTTTTCCCAAATTTCTTTTGAATAATAGTAGTAACGTTTAATTTTTTTTAAGTTTTCTCTTAAATTTATTCTTTTTTTTATACATTCATTTATATGCTTAAACTTTATATTTTTATAAAATGTGATTATGGACACAATGATATTCAATTGAACAAAGTAGATCATGGATTACTTTTCAACATTTTGATATATTATGTCTGAACTCTGCTCTTTTCTTTTTAGATTATCACACATATTACAAGTTTTTCTTTTAATTTTACCTACTTTTTTCAATTAAAATTTAGTTGCTACTCTTTGTAATCCTACACCATATTAAATATTTTTTTTCTATACTTTTTCAATTAGTAATTTTATTTTATTTTTTCTAATTCATTACCCGCCGCATCGGCGCGGGTTACTTCACTAGTAACAATTTACTCTCTCTAATAGCAAGCAACATCTTTAATTTCCAACAATGCATTTCTCAAACAAATTAAATTCCAAATCAAAATCCATATAGTAGAATATGAATCTCCACGCACATATATTTAATTTCAGCAGCTGCATGTATGCATGCTTCGGCTGTTCTATTTATTCTGCTTAAATATTTTGGGCTAGTTATTATTCCTACTGAGCAGAATAGTTGCATTGCAAGAGATTGGTCTTTAATGCATAACAAATTAAACTCAAGATGTAATACAAATCACATGCAACTCCAAATTACTAAATTATTATGTAAACATCATCTCGATATATTGATCCATACATGCAGAATATAGATCCAAATCCAACATGTACACCTACACTACTCTTGATCTTTTACTTCACCAACAATATATATTACATTACAATATATACATAATAATAGCAAATATGACTGCCATACATTCTCCATTCACGTCAAGCCAGAGCTTAATAATATGGAAAATGCTATGTATATAAAAGCACTTATTTTTATATATTAAATATTTTAGAGTTTTTAAAAAACACAAAATAACAAAATGAAAACGATGCTTTTAGCAACGCAATCTCAGACTAGGGCTTAGTAAACGAGGTCCTTACCAGCTCTGAGATTTATGAAGTATCCTCGGGGGTTGCTCTCGAACACGTTCCTGGGCATGAGCCGGCCGCCTCGCCCGGGGGCGCGCATCATCCGGCGGCAGCAACAGCAGAGGCTGCGGAGGCAGTTGAAGGGGAGCAGCAGAGGCTGCGGAGGCAGCGGCAGAGGCTGTAGCGGCAGCAGTAGAGGCAGAGGAGGACGAGGGCGATGGGGAGGACGACGACGAAGCCGACATTTGCCAAGCGGGCGAACGTCTCGGCTCGGGTGTCGGGTGGGAATACCTCGTCGGCTTTGCTCGCCAGGTAGGCCCAGATGTGCTGGAAGAAGTGGAGCAACTCCGCCAACTTCTCCTTCACGAAGTCGGGTGGGAATACCTCGTCGGCTTTGCTCGCCAGGTAGGCCCAGATGTGCAGGAAGAAGTGGAGCAACTCCGCCAACTTCTCCTTCACGAAGTCGAGATCAGCGTCATCTTTGACGTCGTCCAGCCCGTTCGATCCGCCGGTCGGGAACTTCCTCATCATCCCCTCCCCCTCCATACTGTACACAGCAATTAATATTACACACAAGATGAGGAGGTAGCTGTGTAAAGAGAGAACAGGAGAAGCTATATATAGAGGGCTTTCTAATTTGTTGCTAGTAATGGTGGGCTTTATCGTTTTTGCTTTCATATATTATATAATATATATATAAATATATATATATATATATATATATTATATATATATATATATATATATAGATATATATATAGTATATTATTTATTTATATATATTTTAAAAATTTAAATTTAATTAAATAAAAAATAATTAAATTTAAAATTTAAAATCTTGAATATTATATCAATTAATTATTAAGTATTTTATTGCTTGGACTTGTTATAATAGACATAGTCATTGTCATGTTCAGGACAACTCAAAATTAGCCGTGTGTGTTAGGGGTGTCAACAATTCAAACAAGAGCTGGGTCGCTCGTGTTCGGCTCGTTAATAAACGAGCTGAATATGAGTTGATTCATTTAAATATCGAGTTAACAAATTTGGCTTGTGTTCGGCTCGTTTATTAACGAATCGAACACGAATCGACTCACGAACAACAAATTAGATTTTCATTTGTACTACTAGATGTCAAGTTGAAAAAAAAAATTAATTTTAATCAAATAATTAAAATTTATAAAAAAATTATTTTTTTATATTAAATTGGGCCTAAAATTTAAATAGTAAAATAAAATTAATTGAAACATTTCTCGCATAGAAGCATTTTTCATATATATATATATATATATATAATATATATATAATATATATATATATATATATATAAAGTCTTGTCAAGATGTTTTTATTAGAATAAATTTTATATATCTATATAAAGTATTTTTTATTTTAGATATTAGAGTAAATTTTATATTTAAATTAGAATAAAAATTAAATAATAAAAATTTATATATATATAATATAATTAATATAGGGATAATTGCCTGTGTACCCCTGAAATATGAAGAAATATCTTATTTACCCCTCTTATTTTTCTCTTTCGAATATACCTCTCATACGTCCACCGTTATTAAAATACCCCTACCGTTTCCCTTTGTTAAGTTAACTAGGGTTAAACTAGAGTTAATAATAATCGGAGTTGAAAACTATCAGATATACCTATTTTGCCCGGGTTTACGGTTTAGGGTTTTAGGGTTTAGGGTTTAGGATTTTTAGGGTTAGGGTTTAGGGTTTTTTAGGGTTCTAGGGTTTAGGGTTTAGGGTTTTAGGTTTAGGGTTTAGGATTTTTTAGGGTTTAGGGTTTAGGGTTTTAGGGTTTAGGGGTTTAGGGTTTTAGGGTTTAGGATATATTTGAAAGGGCAAAATAGTAATTACACACAGATAACGGCAGTTTCAAACGGTACACTAACAGAGTTTACTTCAGGGGTATTTTGGAAAGAAGTTGGAACGTAAGAAGGTAGTTTTAATATTAACCTTCTAAGAGGGGTAAATCTGAAAATAGGGAAATTTTAGGGGTACGTAGGAAATTGCCCCATTATATATATATATATATATATACTACAATAAATTAAATTATAGGGACATATTTTTGTGACACTTTTGTATAAGTGTCCTATCTATGTTCTATCTATATCCAAAATTAAGTTATAAGGATATATTTTTGGGACATATTACAAAAACGTGTCGCTATACACCCTAGCGATGGCACATATAGCAATACTTACAATAAGTGTTGGTATTTTTGTCAGCGACATTTTTTTTAAATTTTAGAAATACTTAAAATTGTCGCTATAGTCTAATTTTGTTGTAGTGTGAGTTCGAGATCGAATCATTTGTTTAATAAACGAGCCGAATACGAGTCGAATTTTTCAGCTCGTTTAGTAAACGAGCCAAATACGAGTTGGGATCAGTTCGCTTGTGTTCGGCTCGATAACAGCACTACAACAAAATTAGGCTATAGCGACACTTTTAGTATTTCTAAAATCTAAAAAAAGTGTCGCTGACAAAAATACTGACACTTATTGTACGTGTTGCTATATGTGTCGTCGCTAGGGTGTATAGCGACATATTTTTATAATGTGTCCAAAAAATGTGTCCCTATAATCTAATTTTAGATATGATGGAATATAAATAGGACATTTATGCAAAAGTGTCACAAACATGTGTCTCTATAACCTAATTTTGTTGTAGTGCAGCTCGAATACATTTATATTATATTTATCACTACAACAAAATTAGATTATAGAGACACATATTTGTGACACTTTTGTATAAGTGTCCTATTTATATTCCATCTATATTCAAAATTAGATTATATGGACACATTTTTGGGACACATTACAAAAATGTGTCGCTATACACCCTAGCGACGGCACATATAGCAACACTTATAATAAGTGTCGGTATTTTTGTTAGCGATATTTTTTTTAAAATTTTAAAATTATTTAAAAATGTCACTATAGCCTAATTTGATTGTAGTGTATATTTACAAAAAAAAAAAGATTATTTCATGTCATCTAATATGATATCAGAATAATAAAAAAATTAAATTCAAATTCTATTTAAATTTTGGGCTTACAAAATCTTTGCCCATTTAATTTAGGTTTGTTCCTTGAATTTATTAAAAGGTGGATGGAGAGTGATAAGTCCACGTCAGAACACCAATTAATTAATGAGAATGCGAGAGGACACCACTCTTTATAGCGCAAATTACAAAATTGTTGTTGGTTTATATTTGAGGTATACAAAATTCGAAATCTAATTAATTTATATTTATATTTTAAATAAGTTAATTTGATTAAAATTAAATAAAAGAAGAAATATTTTTTTCATTATAAGAAAAAAAAAAAAAAATCTAAGAAGAATATATAATATATAGCTAGTTTTATAGATTTTCAAAACTTGAAATTGAATAGAGAATTACATCATCGTGACATTCAAGAAAACCACAACACAATAACAATTTACTCTCTCTAATAGCAAGCAACATCATTAATTTCCAACAACGCATTTCTCAAACAAATTAAATTCCAAATCAAAATCCATACAGTAGAATATGAATCTCCACGCACATTTAATTTCAGCAGCTGCATGCATGCATGCTTCGGTTGTTCTATTTATTTTTTCTTGGTTCTAAGATTTTTGAAGTAGTCTCTGGGGTTGCTCTCGAACTTGCTCCTGGAGATGCGCGCGCCTGATCTGCCTCAGCCGGGGCCTCCGCGCCTGCCAACGCCTTCCCTGCCTTTTTGAGCAAATAGAGATAGACGCTGTGAACGATGTGGAGCAGCTTCGCCTTTGCCAACTCCAGTAAAGCTCCCATTATCTTTATGTCCAATTAACTCCAATATAATGAATGTATTGGTGTCGAAGCATGCACAAGGCTACAAAGAGCTATTTATAAGACAGCTGCAATTGCTTTTCCTCATGGAAAATGAATTTTCGAAACGACGATTTGTTTTTCATACTCAAATATTTTAAACACGACAATTAATTTTTCGTGTTCAATATATATCTTGAATAACACTATGAATTATTTATAATGTTCAACATATTATCAAAGCTCATCATTCATTCCATCCGCATGGTGCATACACGACGAATGTTCGTGTGACAGATATAAATAAATTTTATAAATTTAATTTTTATTTAATTAATTTTAAAAATAAAATATTTTAAAGGACTATATATATGTCGAATTGCAAATATATCCCTGTAAAATTCAACATTTCATATTTATCCATGCAAAAATCCAAAATTCTTCAAATATGCCCCTCAGGTTAATCCCCGTTTGGAATCCGTTAATTTTTTAACAGATTTCATGTAAAATTACTTTTTTTGCCCCTTACAAATATCCCTTCAAATATGCCCCTCAGGATAAAAAGATATATTCACTTTGTACTCTAACCAAGGTTAAGCATTTAACCTATGGTTAACTCAACTTTCTAACAGTAAGGGCATATTTGAATAACGGTGGATTTTTACAGGGATAAATATGAAAAGTTAAATTTTACAGGGATATATTTGTAATTCGACATATTTGGAGGGACATATATGCAATTAACCCATATATATATATATATATATATATATATATTTTCTACCGGTGGGGCCATCCCTAAAGGACACTTGTCTAAGGCCCACGTGGTGTGATGTGTGTGGTCAAAACAAGGACGAGATATTTATTAATGAGGCAATGCGCAAAAACGAAAGTAAATTTAAAAGTCAACAACACCATTAATGTACACTCCAATCCCTTCCCCAGACAAGGTATGATCAATCGCAACGGCTAGCTTTTTAAATATTAGTTCGAAAAATTTAAGATTTTTTTATTTATCCTTCCTAAAAATTTAATATTAAAAATATTTTCTATAAAATTATCATTTTATATTTTTAAATATATTTTTTTATTATAATCATCTTTTTTTTTTTTAAAATTTAAAATAATAAAAATATTTTATTTTTATTTTTTAAATATATTTTTTTACTCATTATTTTTTTTTGAGCAATTCTAACTATACATCCTAATTACAGGTATAAATTTACATTTATAAAATTTTATTGGCCCACCTATTTTTACTTGTCATGTCAAGTTATTTTTAACTAAAATATTTTTTTTATCAATTCTAGGATTTAAAAGTGTAAGATTTATTATAGAAATGTACCATTAGTATTTACCATAACTTAATAATACTAATAGCATAAATATTTAAAATAAAAATAAATAATATATTTTAAAAGTATTATTGAGTATAAAAGATATTATTCCTATAAGATATATTGATTGAGAGTTTCATGGTCTCGATTAAATGAAATTATATTAGGAGGCACTTAAGAGAGGAACCAATAGAAATATTCAATATATCAAAAAAAAAAAAAAATGGCCGTGACATGTGCACCGTAATCAATCTAAAATATTTATTAAAATAATTTTTTTATAATATAATAAATTATTTAAATATTTTATATTAAATATAATATATTATACTTTATCTCTAACCTATAAAACCTATAAAATTTTTTAATAGTATCTGTTAGAGTAATTTATATAGTTTTCTATAAATATATCGATTAATATTTATATTATTTAAGTTTATATTTATTTATTAAAAGTTTTCGTTAGTTCATTATTTATTTTTTAATAGAATATAAGTGAATATTAATTTTATTATGTTTGGGGCCCAAAATGTCGATTGTCGATCGACTCCGGGGTGTTCGTTTGACCTTCTGAGTGTGTTTGCGCCGCGTGCCAATGAATCAAGCGATCGGGCTGAGAAGATATCTACTCAGCCGGATTCTTCTCGGTAACTCTCGCGTTCATTCGACTTAAAAATAACCGAAACGAAACAGGAGGTGGAAAAGAGACTGAGTTCGGCATAA
>CM054944.1:20205365-20238133 GCA_029168755.2 Tillandsia fasciculata | reverse complement strand
GCGCGCCCGCGCGTGTGCGACCCGCGCGGCGCCGTCGCCGCTATGCGGCGGCGTCCGGTCGTCCGCGATTGTTTTCCCCCTCCCCGCCCGCGATGCCCTAGCGGCACCGCGCGTCTCCGCCGTCCGTTCCGTCCGTCTAGCACAATTACGACGACGGCGACGGTAACGGGGACGGCGGCTAAACTCAAGAAATTGACGTAAAAGGCGACAGGAAAAATCCGTAAAAATTACTAAAAAATTTCTACTAACGGAGATCGTCGGGAGTGTGTCCGGTCGTGTTTCTTGCCTTCGGGTCGGCGTTTGGGACGATCGGCTCCTTCTCTTTTCCTTCTCCTTCCTCCGGTTAGGGTTCCTTCTCTCTTTTCTTTCCTTTTCCTCACCGGTTGGGGTTTCGGTACGCACGAAAGAGGAGGGTTTGAGGAGGCGGTATTTTAAAAATAGGGTTTCGTTCGGTAAACGGGGGAATAAATAGATCTCATTATCTGATTTATTCCAATTTCACTCCGCATACGCACCGTCAAAATCCTTTCGGATATGTTGACTCCGATTAATTAATTTATTAATTGATTAGTCCTTACCGATAACCCTATTACTTAATTATTTAATTCATATCCGCTTTATCTTACACGTGCGTAACTAGGAAAACCCAAAACATCCTGTTTCTATTTCTCAAATAAATACTGACTTACGAGATAAAATCTCTCACCCTTTTAAATCCTGGCCACCGATTATTTAATCACCTTCATTAAATAATCATGGGGGATAAATTCCCCCTTGGATTTAAATCATCGGTTATTTAAATTTCCAATTTTCAAATCCCGGTCACCGATTATTTAATCCCCTTCATTAAATAATCTTGGAAAGATAATTTCCAAATTTAAGTATCTGGATTTTATCTCTTATCCAATCCGCGAGATAAAATCCCCCCTTTTATTCGTACGTAGGAGGATTTAAATTTCCGTCACCGGATAATTGATTAATTTAATTAATTAATTATCCCCTACGAATACCCACCTCATCTCAACGGGTGCTCGATTTTTTTTGCACGCTCCGAAGCGGGTGACTAATTAACCAGCGCCGCTAAGACGCAAGCCCTCAGCATCCCGACATCGGATTTCGAATCCGATCGACTGTCGGTCATCTGTTTTCGAGCTCTATTCGCAGCAAAATACCCACACCTTGTCCGGCCGACTTTTGAAAATGTAAATAAACCATTTCGCTTGAAGGCTTAAGCGAATTACATGTTCTGGTTCAAAATACCCCTAAGAGTCGGGTCACTACACAAGTAGTCAGTATATCCTCAAGATCTGAATCGATCCCCACTACCCAGATAGCATCAGCTTTGCGCTGTGAATCTGAATACAAAATCCATGTAATGTGGTCCCCAAGGTTGGGAGACTTTGTAACTTGCCAGCTGGCACTCGATGCTCAGCTTTTACCTGCTGACAAGTTAAACACTGGACCACATCTCCACCTACTTCCTGCCATTCCACCAGAATGTGTGCTTGAGGTCCTTATACATCTTAGTCCCCCCAGGATGAAGGGTATAAGGTGTATAATGGGCCTCTCTCAATAATCTCTCTGATCTCAGATCCACTGGCACACATGCTCGGTCCTGTACCTCAGTACTCCCGCAGCATCCACTGTAAAAGTCCCCTGACTGATCACTCGAATCTGATCTCGAATCCTGGTCAAGTGGGGTCCTCACTCTGTTTCTCCCTGATCCTGTCCAGCAGAGTGGGCTGCACGACTAAGACGTCAGTCTAGCAGAGACCCCAGGGGACACAACCTCTATCTCGAGCCGTCTCATCTCCTCTAATAGTGGCGCCTGGTCTGTGATCAACATAGACAAACTCTGCACTGCTCTCCTGCTCAAGGCATCAGCGACCACATTAGCCTTGCCTGGGTGGTAAAGGATGTCCACATCATAATCCTTTAATAGCTCTAACCACCTGCGCTGCCTCAAATTCAGCTCCTTCTGCGTGAACAGATACTTTAAGCTCTTGTGGTCGGTGTAGATCTCACAGTGCTCTCCATACAGGTAATGGCGCCAAAGCTTCAGTGCAAACACCACGGCAGCGAGCTCCAAGTCATGGGTAGGGTAATTCTTCTCGTAATCCTTGAGCTGTCTCGATGCATAAGCAATTACCCTCCCTTCCTGCATCAACACGCAACCAAGTCCACTGTGCGATGCGTCACTGTAGATCACATATCCTTTCCCCATAACAGGGAGGGAAAGGATAGGAGCGGTCATCAGTCTATCCTTCAGCTCCTCAAAGCTCCTCTGGCAGTCCTCACTCCAGATAAACTTAACTCCTTTACGCGTCAACCGAGTGAGGGGTGTGGAAAGCTTCGCAAAGCCTTCCACAAACCGACGATAATAACCAGCTAATCCCATGAAGCTGCGCACCTCTGATACAGTCGTCGGTCGGGGCCAATCACGAACTGCCTCAATCTTCGCCGGGTCTACAGCCACACCTGCGGCGGAAATCACATGGCCCAAGAAAGCTACCTCCCGAAGCCAAAACTCGCACTTTGCCAGCTTGGCATACAACTTCTTCTCTCGTAGAAGTTGTAGCACAGTCCTCAAGTGCTCCTCATGCTCGGCCTCGCTTCGGGAGTAAACAAGGATATCATCAATGAACACCACCACAAACGATCCAGAAATGGCCGAAATATCCTGTTCATCAAGTCCATAAAGGCGGCAGGGGCATTAGTCAATCCAAACGGCATAACTGTAAACTCATAATGCCCGTACCGTGATCTGAAAGCAGTCTTAGGAATATCCTCGGCCTTCACCTTCAGTTGGTGGTAACCAGACTGTAGATCAATCTTGGAGAAGACACAAGACCCTTGCAGCTGATCAAAGAGATCATCGATGCGCGGCAAAGGGTACTTGTTCTTGATGGTCACTTTATTCAGTTCCCTATAGTCCACACACAGTCGAAGTGACCCATCCTTCTTCTTCACGAATAGCACCGGCGCTCCCCAAGGCGACACACTTGGTCTAATAAAACCCTTATCCATCAAATCTTGCAGCTGTGCTTTAAGCTCTCGCAGCTCAGCCGGTGCCATCCGGTAAGGAGCCTTAGAGATTGGCGCAGTTCCTGGAACTACGTCAATCACAAACTCAATCTCTCTGTCTGGCGGCATACTAGTCAGCTCAGGTGGAAAAACATCCGGAAACTCGCGGACAATAGGAATATCCCCGAGTCCCGGTGCCGCCGTAGGCCCCTCAACAACACTAGCCAAAAAGGCTACACATCCTCGATGAATCATCCGCCTCGCTCGGGAAGTCGAAACCATAGAGGCAAAGAAAGCACTCTGACATCCCCGGTATACCAACACCTCCTGGCCTGGCTCTCTAAAAGTGACAGTCCTCTCGGCACAATCAATAGTCGCGAAATACCGAGCCAGCCAGTCCATCCCGAGAACCACATCAAAGTCCCTCAGCTGTCTCAAGACCAACAGGTCTGCTGGCATAATCCAGGACTCGATCTGCATCGGGCAGGACCAACAACACTCCTCCACGTGCAAAGTGTGATCGGGAATCTGAACCTCTCGTGCACGTGGCAAAAGTCCTACCTCTAACCCATGTAATGATGCAAAAGATCTACTAATGAAAGAATGCGATGCTCCAGTATCAAATAAAGTACGAGTCCTAATGCCAGAAAGTAAGGTGATACCTGCCACCACATGGTCTGCTGCTGAAGAATCCTCTACCTGTGCAGCATACACTCGCCCACTCTGAGCTGGAGGGCGATAATCTGTGGGATGGGAAGAAGATGGCCTGCTCGCTGGAGCATAAGGCCGCTGAGCCGTCGACCGCTGCTGCGATGATGATGGGGCAGATGCTGAAGAAGGGGCGGCTGAGGTCGAAAAGGGGCACGAAGCTCGAATGTGCCCGGGCTGTCCACATCCGTAGCAACGACCCCACCGCTGGTCGCAGGTGCCGGGGAAGTGCTGACCTCCACAGAAAATACAACTGCTGGGGGCCCGTGACTGTCGTGACTGCTGCTGCTGAGACTGCCGCTGTCGCTGAGGCTGCCGCTGCGACCCACGCTGCGACGACTGCGATCTCTGCTGCTGCTGCTGCTGCTGCTGGGCCTCTGGGATCCACCAGGCCCTCGCCGCTCAGAACCGCCCACGGCCGGAAAACTGTGGCTGAGGCGGTCGTGGCGGCCTCCACGAACTAGCCTGTCCCCCAACCTCCGGTGCTGGTCGCTTCGCCCCCGGGATCACTACGGGAGCTGGAGCTACCTCCTCCATCACTACCTCCCCGCACTCCACATAGAGCGCCTGCTCCATCGAGGCCTCCAAGGTCTGCAACCTGCGTGAGCGAACCAGCTGAAAATATCCCGGCGCAACCCTCGCTCGAACATGTAAATCCGGTGCGCCTCATCTCTAGCCACGTGTGGTACACATGCCAACAACTGATTGAAATCCACAATATACTCGTGCACGGGCCGATCCCCCTGTCGAAGGTTTCTCAAACTGTTCCTCCAATCTCTGCCGGACGCTCTCCGGAAAGAAGGCCCCAAGAAGAAGACTGCGGAACTCCGCCCAGGTCAAGAGCTGAGCCCCAGGCGGACCAGCCAGTCGCACACGCCACCACCAAGCCTCGGCGTTGCGCTCCAAAAAGTTCGTCACCAATAACACCTGATACCGTTCCTCGATGAACAGCGTCTCAAAGCGTCGCTCCATCGCCGTGATCCACGACTCTGCCTCCCACGGCTCGGCGCTCTGCCCCGAGAAACGGGGCGGGTCAAACTGGCGGAACCTCATCAGCAAGTCAACCACCTCCCGCTGCTCAGCCGGGGTCAGGGGTCCCGTCAATCCAGACGGCTGTCCACCAGTGCCCCGAGCAATAGGAAATGCCGGGGTCACTGGTACAGCTGGGGGAGCCACAGCAGGGGAAGATGGTACGGGAGAACTCTCCGGGGGTGCTACAACTGGCTGCACCCTCTGCTCTAACACCTGCTTCAACGGACCCATGGCCTCCTCCTGACGCCTAACAGTCTCTGCCATCTGAGCCATCTGTGCCTGTAGTTCATGCACCTCACTCTGCTGGCCCTGCCCGGACTCTTGCTGCTCGGGCTCCGAGGAAGAAGGCTGCGAACGCGTCAACATCCTGCATCGCGGAGGCATCCTGCCACAAGAAACCACAATCAGCATCATAACCCCACACGACCCAATCTAGCGAAAGTCAAAGACATCCCATTGCCTCTTCAACTCCCCATCTCTTTAATTTTCCAATTACACCACTGCCTCTTCAACTCTCACCTCTTACTGTCCTCCACAATACAATACAATGCGTCACTCGCCTTCCCAGTTATACCATTGCCTCTTCAACTCCCCACCTCTTTAATTTTTTCAATTACACTGCTGCCTCTTCAACTCCCCATCTTTTTAATTTCTACTCTCTAATCGCTCACGTAGATCCCACCACATCAACGAGGCCGTTGAGCGATGAGCCTGCTGGCGGCTGCGACCATCCTGTTGACTATCGTCAAGGCCGAAGTCGTCGACAATTGCGCTGAGCCCGCCAACGACTACGGTCATCCAACCCACTTTCTCGATCTATCCTCCTTCTGTCAATTTACGTTGCATCATCCTTCTTCATCGATTGCCATCGATCCCCGATTGGATCTACTGTGGTTTTCTACAAATTTTTTTAAAAAATTATATAATTATTTTGACTTTTAAGGGCTCTTCTTCTACTCTGCCAACTTTTTTAGATAGTCTTCTCAAATTTCAATAGGATGAATTGTATGCTTCATTGCTGAATTTTGGGTGTTTGATGAAATGCTTCCTTCTATTATGAGCCAAAGACATCATCAACCTTCTATTTCCAACCCCATGTGTTACCCAGTAAGTTTTTCTTCTTTCCAGCAGCGTGCGAAGAGAACTCCAAACGAGAACAATTTATTTTTATTGCCAATTTGAGTTTCCTCTCCATTCATGGATTTGATTTTTTTTTTCAAATTTCTTTTGAATAATAATAGTAACGTTTAATTTTTTTTAAGTTTTCTCTTAAATTTATCCTCTTTTTTTTATACATTCATTTATATGTTTAAACTTTATATTTTTATAAAATGTGATTATGGACACAATGATATTCAATTGAACAAAGTAGATCATGGATTACTTTTCAACATTTTGATATATTATGTCTGAACTCTGCTCTTTTCTTTTTAGATTATCACACATATTACAAGTTTTTCTTTTAATTTTACCTACTTTTTTCAATTAAAATTTAGTTGCTACTCTTTGTAATTCTACACCATATTAAATATTTTTTTTCTATACTTTTTCAATTAGTAATTTTATTTTATTTTCTCTAATTCATTACCCGCCGCATCGGCGCGGGTTACTTCACTAGTAACAATTTACTCTCTCTAATAGCAAGCAACATCTTTAATTTCCAACAATGCATTTCTCAAACAAATTAAATTCCAAATCAAAATCCATATAGTAGAATATGAATCTCCACGCACATATATTTAATTTCAGCAGCTGCATGTATGCATGCTTCGGCTGTTCTATTTATTCTGCTTAAATATTTTGGGCTAGTTATTATTCCTACTGAGCAGAATAGTTGCATTGCAAGAGATTGGTCTTTAATGCATAACAAATTAAACTCAAGATGTAATACAAATCACATGCAACTCCAAATTACTAAATTATTATGTAAACATCATCTCGATATATTGATCCATACATGCAGAATATAGATCCAAATCCAACATGTACACCTACACTACTCTTGATCTTTTACTTCACCAACAATATATATTACATTACAATATATACATAATAATAGCAAATATGACTGCCATACATTCTCCATTCACGTCAAGCCAGAGCTTAATAATATGGAAATGCTATGTATATAAAAGCACTTATTTTTATATATTAAATATTTTAGAGTTTTTAAAAAACACAAAATAACAAAATGAAAACGATGCTTTTAGCAACGCAATCTCAGACTAGGGCTTAGTAAACGAGGTCCTTACCAGCTCTGAGATTTATGAAGTATCCTCGGGGGTTGCTCTCGAACACGTTCCTGGGCATGAGCCGGCCGCCTCGCCCGGGGGCGCGCATCATCCGGCGGCAGCAACAGCAGAGGCTGCGGAGGCAGTTGAAGGGGCAGCAGCAGAGGCTGCGGAGGCAGCGGCAGAGGCTGTAGCGGCAGCAGTAGAGGCAGAGGAGGACGAGGGCGATGGGGAGGACGACGACGAAGCCGACATTTGCCAAGCGGGCGAACGTCTCGGCTCGGTTGTCGGGTGGGAATACCTCGTCGGCTTTGCTCGCCAGGTAGGCCCAGATGTGCTGGAAGAAGTGGAGCAACTCCGCCAACTTCTCCTTCACGAAGTCGGGTGGGAATACCTCGTCGGCTTTGCTCGCCAGGTAGGCCCAGATGTGCAGGAAGAAGTGGAGCAACTCCGCCAACTTCTCCTTCACGAAGTCGAGATCAGCGTCATCTTTGACGTCGTCCAGCCCGTTCGATCCGCCGGTCGGGAACTTCCTCATCATCCCCTCCCCCTCCATACTGTTACACAGCAATTAATATTACACACAAGATGAGGAGGTAGCTGTGTAAAGAGAGAACAGGAGAAGCTATATATAGAGGGCTTTCTAATTTGTTGCTAGTAATGGTGGGCTTTATCGTTTTTGCTTTCATATATATATATATATATATATATATATATATATATATATATATATATATATATATATATATATATATATATATATATATATAGTATATTATTTATTTTATATATATTTTAAAAAATTTAAATTTAATTAAAAATAAAAAATAATTAAATTTAAAATTTAAAATCTTGAATATTATAATAGACATAGTCATTGTCATGTTCAGGACAATTCAAAATTGGCGGTGTGTGTTAGGGGTGTCAACAATTCAAACAAGAGCTGGGTCGCTCGTGTTCGGCTCGTTTAATAAACGAGCTGAATATGAGTTGATTCATTTAAATATCGAGTTAACAAATTTGGCTTGTGTTCGGCTCGTTTATTAACGAATCGAACACGAATCGACTCACGAACAACAAATTAGATTTTCATTTGTACTACTAGATGTCAAGTTGAAAAAAAAAATTAATTTTAATCAAATAATTAAAATTTATAAAAAAATTATTTTTTTATATTAAATTGGGCCTAAAATTTAAATAGTAAAATAAAATTAATTGAAACATTTCTCGCATAGAAGCATTTTTCATATATATATATATATATATATATATATATATATATATATATATATATATATATATATATAAAGTCTTGTCAAGATGTTTTTATTAGAATAAAAATTTTATATCTATATAAAGTATTTTTTATTTTAGATATTAGAGTTAAATTTTATATTTAAATTAGAATAAAAATTAAATAATAAAAATTTATATTATATATAAATATAATTAATATAGGGATAATTGCCTGTGTACCCCTGAAATATGAAGAAATATCTTATTTACCCCTCTTATTTTTCTCTTTCGAATATACCTCTCATACGTTCCACCGTTATTAAAAATACCCCTACCGTTTCCCTTTGTTAAGTTAACTAGGGTTAAACTAGAGTTAAATAATAATCGGAGTTGAAAACTATCAGATATACCTATTTTGCCCGGGTTTACGGTTTAGGGTTTTAGGGTTTAGGGTTTAGGATTTTTAGGGTTTAGGGTTTAGGGTTTTTTAGGGTTCTAGGGTTTAGGGTTTAGGGTTTTAGGGTTTAGGGTTTAGGATTTTTTAGGGTTTAGGGTTTAGGGTTTTAGGGTTTAGGGGTTTAGGGTTTTAGGGTTTAGGATATATTTGAAAGGGCAAAATAGTAATTACACACAGATAACGGCAGTTTCAAACGGTACACTAACAGAGTTTAACTTCAGGGGTATTTTGGAAAGAAGTTGGAACGTAAGAAGGGTAGTTTTAATATTAACCTTCTAAGAGGGGTAAATCTGAAAATAGGGAAATTTTTAGGGGTACGTAGGAAATTGCCCCATTAATATATATATATATATATATATACTACAATAAAATTAAATTATAGGGACATATTTTTGTGACACTTTTGTATAAGTGTCCTATCTATGTTCTATCTATATCCAAAATTAAGTTATAAGGATATATTTTTGGGACATATTACAAAAACGTGTCGCTATACACCCTAGCGATGGCACATATAGCAATACTTACAATAAGTGTTGGTATTTTTGTCAGCGACATTTTTTTTAAATTTTAGAAATACTTAAAATTGTCGCTATAGTCTAATTTTGTTGTAGTGTGAGTTCGAGATCGAATCATTTGTTTAATAAACGAGCCGAATACGAGTCGAATTTTTCAGCTCGTTTAGTAAACGAGCCAAATACGAGTTGGGATCAGTTCGCTTGTGTTCGGCTCGATAACAGCACTACAACAAAATTAGGCTATAGCGACACTTTTAAGTATTTCTAAAATCTAAAAAAAGTGTCGCTGACAAAAATACTGACACTTATTGTACGTGTTGCTATATGTGTCGTCGCTAGGGTGTATAGCGACATATTTTTATAATGTGTCCAAAAAATGTGTCCCTATAATCTAATTTTAGATATGATGGAATATAAATAGGACATTTATGCAAAAGTGTCACAAACATGTGTCTCTATAACCTAATTTTGTTGTAGTGCAGCTCGAATACATTTATATTATATTTATCACTACAACAAAATTAGATTATAGAGACACATATTTGTGACACTTTTGTATAAGTGTCATATCTATATTCCATCTATATTCAAAATTAGATTATATGGACACATTTTGGGACACATTACAAAAATGTGTCGCTATACACCCTAGCGACGGCACATATAGCAACACTTATAATAAGTGTCGTAATTTTGTTAGCGACATTTTTTTTTAGATTTTAAAAATACTTAAAAGTGTCGCTATAGCCTAATTTTATTGTAGTGTATATTTACAAAAAATAAATGATTATTTCATATCATCTAATATGATATCAGAATAATAAAAAAATTAAATTCAAATTCTATTTAAATTTTGGGCTTACAAAATCTTTGCCCATTTAATTTAGGTTTGTTCCTTGAATTTATTAAAAGGTGGATGGAGAGTGATAAGTCCACGTCAGAACACCAATTAATTAATGAGAATGCGAGAGGACACCACTCTTTATAGCGCAAATTACAAAATTGTTGTTGGTTTATATTTGAGGTATACAAAATTCGAAATCTAATTAATTTATATTTATATTTTTAAATAAGTTAATTTGATTAAAATTAAATAAAAGAATAGAATATTATTTTTCATTATAAGAAAAAAAAAAAAAAAATCTAAGAAGAATATATAATATATAGCTAGTTTTATAGATTTTCAAAACTTGAAATTGAATAGAGAATTACATCATCGTGACATTCAAGAAAACCACAACACAATAACAATTTACTCTCTCTAATAGCAAGCAACATCATTAATTTCCAACAACGCATTTCTCAAACAAATTAAATTCCAAATCAAAATCCATACAGTAGAATATGAATCTCCACGCACATTTAATTTCAGCAGCTGCATGCATGCATGCTTCGGTTGTTCTATTTATTTTTTCTTGTTCTAAGATTTTTGAAGTAGTCTCTGGGGTTGCTCTCGAACTTGCTCCTGGAGATGCGCGCGCCTGATCTGCCTCAGCCGGGGCCTCCGCGCCTGCCAACGCCTTCCCTGCCTTTTTGAGCAAATAGAGATAGACGCTGTGAACGATGTGGAGCAGCTTCGCCTTTGCCAACTCCAGTAAAGCTCCCATTATCTTTATGTCCAATTAACTCCAATATAATGAATGTATTGGTGTCGAAGCATGCACAAGGCTACAAAGAGCTATTTATAAGACAGCTGCAATTGCTTTTCCTCATGGAAAATGAATTTTCGAAACGACGATTTGTTTTTCATACTCAAATATTTTAAACACGACAATTAATTTTTCGTGTTCAATATATATCTTGAATAACACTATGAATTATTTATAATGTTCAACATATTATCAAAGCTCATCATTCATTCCATCCGCATGGTGCATACACGACGAATGTTCGTGTGACAGATATAAAATAAATTTTATAAATTTAATTTTTATTTAATTAATTTTAAAAATAAAATATTTTAAAGGACTATATATATGTCGAATTGCAAATATATCCCTGTAAAATTCAACATTTCATATTTATCCATGCAAAAATCCAAAATTCTTCAAATATGCCCCTCAGGTTAATCCCCGTTTGGAATCCGTTAATTTTTTAACAGATTTCATGTAAAATTACTTTTTTGCCCCTTACAAATATATCCCTTCAAATATGCCCCTCAGGATAAAAAGATATATTCACTTTGTACTCTAACCAAGGTTAAGCATTTAACCTATGGTTAACTCAACTTTTCTAACAGTAAGGGCATATTTGAATAACGGTGGATTTTTACAGGGATAAATATGAAAAGTTAAATTTTACAGGGATATATTTGTAATTCGACATATTTGGAGGGACATATATGCAATTAACCCATATATATATATATATATATATATATATTTTCTACCGGTGGGGCCATCCCTAAAGGACACTTGTCTAAGGCCCACGTGGTGTGATGTGTGTGGTCAAAACAAGGACGAGATATTTATTAATGAGGCAATGCGCAAAAACGAAAGTAAATTTAAAAGTCAACAACACCATTAATGTACACTCCAATCCCTTCCCCAGACAAGGTATGATCAATCGCAACGGCTAGCTTTTTAAATATTAGTTCGAAAAATTTAAGATTTTTTTATTTATCCTTCCTAAAAATTTAATATTAAAAATATTTTCTATAAAATTATCATTTTATATTTTTAAATATATTTTTTTATTATAATCATCTTTTTTTTTTTTAAAATTTAAAATAATAAAAATATTTTATTTTTATTTTTTAAATATATTTTTTTACCTCATTATTTTTTTTTGAGCAATTCTAACTATACATCCTAATTACAGGTATAAATTTTACATTTATAAAATTTTATTGGCCCACCTATTTTTACTTGTCATGTCAAGTTATTTTTAACTAAAATATTTTTTTTATCAATTCTAGGATTTAAAAGTGTAAGATTTATTATAGAAATGTACCATTAGTATTTACCATAACTTAATAATACTAATAGCATAAATATTTAAAATAAAAATAAATAATATATTTTAAAAGTATTATTGAGTATAAAAGATATTATTCCTATAAGATATATTGATTGAGAGTTTCATGGTCTCGATTAAATGAAATTATATTAGGAGGCACTTAAGAGAGGAACCAATAGAAATATTCAATATATCAAAAAAAAAAAAAATTGGCCGTGACATGTGCACCGTAAATCAATCTAAAATATTTATTAAAAATAATTTTTTTATAATATAATAAATTATTTAAATATTTTATATTAAATATAATATATTATACTTTATCTCTAACCTATAAAACCTATAAAATTTTTTAATAGTATCTGTTAGAGTAATTTATATAGTTTTCTATAAATATATCGATTAATATTTATATTATTTAAGTTTTTATATTTATTTATTAAAAAGTTTTCGTTAGTTCATTATTTATTTTTTAATAGAATATAAGTGAAATATTAATTTTATTATGTGTTGGGGCCCAAAATGTCGATTGTCGATCGACTCCGGGGTGTTCGTTTGACCTTCTGAGTGTGTTGCGCCGCGTGCCAATGAATCAAGCGATCGGGCTGAGAAGATATCTACTCAGCCGGATTCTTCTCGGTAACTCTCGCGTTCATTCGACTTAAAATAACCGAAACGAAACATGGAGGTGGAAAGAGACTGAGTTCGGCATAAAGTAGCCAAATCAGAGAACAAAGATAATACATTGACATGGCTAAGGAGCCCATTAAACTTTATATTACTTGAAAAGGCGATACAAGAAAGAGGAAAGGGATAGAAATTATAAGTAAGCATACTTTTAGCGAATGCAGTAAAATTATTTAGGAAAACAGTAAATGTATGTATTGAAAGATATAAAAAGTAGGAAGGTGGTCCTCGCTTACGAGGTTGCAGGACCCATTTTTCTTCGATGGTTCGGATAGTTATACCCTCCCCGAACTTTGTCTATAATCGCTGATTTGAATAATTGGCGTAATTTGAAAGAGAGAGTTATCGTAAATTCTCAACTATTTTTTTTTTGAGTTGAACTTTCTTAAATAGGATGGTAGTCATTACTTCGTCCAAATTCATCCTCCGATTGTCGCGCCGAAGCGTGATTCTCGGCGCTTTCCACAGCTAGGCACTGCTTGCCGTTCCGGAAGCTGCTACGAGATTTGCGCCCAAATCTCGTATCCCTTTCCTTTTAGGATCTTTTCTTCTGAGGTTTCGAGCAGCCGGGAGTTGACGCTGCTCTCGCCTTCTCCGTCGCTTGACTAAAGCGGCGACCCTCTGGCTTCGGCCGCTTTTCATGTCGGCTAATGCCTTCGACCGATGGCGTACGCCTCCTGCTATACCATTATGTGTCTAAGACCGGTCTGAAACAAAACACGAATCTTTTTTGTTTAGACTCATCCTCCTATTGGCTGACGCCTTTAGCCGATGGTGGATATCACGTGTCATTCCCTTAAGAGACAAAAATTTTGATCTCAACACCATAATAAAAATATATTTCTCTAAAAATTTTCACCGTTTGAATCGTACAAAAAAAACCACCAAAAAATTTCCAACAATCATTTTTTTTTTTTTTTTTCTAGCGGCCATTTTTTTTTTTTCTAAGCTTTATCTTAATAGGATTATAATATAAAAAGTTTAATTTTGCTCAGATAGAAATTTTTGAAGAAATAAATATAAAAAATTAAACTTTATATATATATATATATATATATATATATATATATATATATATATATACTATTTGATATATTTATAGAGTGTTGTATAAAATTATTTTTTTATTTTAAATTATTATGCATAAAAAATTTGCTATGATATATTTTTTTAAAAAATATTACTTGTATATTTTAAAAAAAAATACATTCTCCGTTCTAAAATTCACAATATTTAAAATAATTGTTAATAAAATATTTACATTCTCAGTTCTAAAATAACTGTTTAATCTAATAAACAGTAAAATAATAATTTTTAAGATAAAAATAATATAAAATATATCTCTTATTTTAAAATATACTATAATAATATTATTATTTTATTACTTAATTTATTTATTAATTTTTGACTTGGAGTCCACCCTGGTTCCCAAAAAAAAAAAGGTTGCCGAGGAAATGTGGACGAAGGTCTCGTGGAGTTTTTTTTTTTTTTTGTATCCGTGGTAGGGATGTAAATGGGAGGGATTTAAATACAGACGCGATATCTATCTCTGATTTTAGGCTTTGCTATCCATACATCTAATTTTAAATATAAATTTTATATTTCACCCATTCAAAAGTAAAATTTTTTTTTCACCCATCATTTCAAAATGATGGGTAAAATTTACTCCATCATAAAATAGGTGGGGTGTAAAATATACACCCAAAATTAAATGCACACTTATATATATCCCTGAAATTAATTTTAGTATTCACTTATTATTTGTTGGTAAATCTTTTTACAAATCAAGATCGAAACAGGTCAGAAGAAAAAAAAAAAAAAAAAAAATTATTGTTCCATTTACTTAGCATATTCGAATTGATAGATGAAAAAATATTTATTTTTAGATGAATAAAATATAAGATCTATATCCAAAAATAGATGTAGGGGTTTGTAACCCATTTGTGAGTGCCAAAAAGTAGGAATAAAAGGTTTTAACTATATATATATATATATATATATATATATATATATATATATATATATATATATATTGTTGATAGATCAATTTATTATACTTAAAAAATATCTGGTTCAAGATTTATAATATAAATTATATCTTATATTTAGCAAGTTTATTAACAACTTATAAAATCACTTGAATTGGGAAATTTATAAAAAATAGTTTATTCAAAGTAATGGACTACTAATTATTCTCATCATGTATGATAATAATAAAAATGCATTCTAATTCATGATAATATAGTGTTTTTACTAATTAGCATTTATTTCTTACACTTTCGGTTGATATTCGTTTCTGATATCATTTATAACGATTCGATCCACTAACAATAATAATTTGTTGGATCTAAACTATCCGTCAAAATATTTAATCTCAGTTATTATTATTAGCGTGTATAACTTTTCATCCGATGTGAGACTATTAGATTTTACAGAATAATAATAATTAAAATTTTTTTTTAGTAAAAATACGGAGAATCATCAAAATATTACAAATCGAAAGAGATGTTTACCACAAATTTCATGTGATACATAGTAAACAATTAACTATATGAACAAATAATTATTTTCAATCAAATATAGGGCGCAATTTTTTAATCCAGTATTGTAATTGTCGTTGAATATGATGCAGTAAAATATTCTCTAGTTGTCGTAGATTTTTTGAAAGTTTTGAAAAAAAAAATAATATTTATAAAAAAAAATTCTGTAATTTAGGTTTTTTTTTAAATAAATAAATATATATATATATATATATATATATATATATATATATATATATATATATATAGAACTGTAAATTATATACGGAGTCTGAGGGTACACTAGGTTCGGGCAATAATTTGCATCTTAGAATCCGGCCCAGTAAGCAGTAATGACCCGGCCCGGCCAAATAATATCCAAATTATCGACCCGGCCCGATAACAACGTAGCAGGGATTATGCCGCGTTCATTTCAATCGATCGATCGATATCGACCACCCCCAAAAAAAAAACCTCTCGTGTACACCCCGGATGAGAACGAGGTCGCGAGGATCATTCTCGAAGCGATCGATCACCATATCCCCCAAATCGGTACCCTTCCTTTCCTCCTCTTGTCGATCGAATCCCCTTTTTCTTGGCGATCACAGCAAGATTCGAATCGATTCTTTTCGTTACTTTTCGGCAGATTCTGGCCCTTTGTTGATTCGATTTTTGTTAGGGTTTTTCTCCGCTAAGATTCGATTCTAAATATAGAAAATACGATCAGAAAAGGAGAGAAATTTCTCATTTATTGCTAAAAATAGCTTCTTTTTTAAGCTTAGGGTCGATTCAATCCCCCTGTTGAAACTCTGGCGATTTTGATCTCTTAAATTTGAATTTGTTAAGGGAAAAAAAAAGAAACCCTTTTGGTGGCGTTTTATGGGAATTTTATTGAATTGATTTTAGGTTGTCAGAATATAGTTGCATTGGTTGATGAATTGTGCTTGAGAATTGAGATGATTCTTTTCCACTTTTTTTGATAGGTATTTGCGAGAAAAGAGGTTCTTTTCATGCACAAAGAGCCGTTCAAATTTTCCCTTTTCGTGTAGATATTGCGATTAATGATATAGCGATCAATTCTTGTAGGGAGAGGGTTTAGGTTTTCTAGAGAGTTCGATATTTGCAGGTTGAAACCCTCTCTTGGACAAATTTTGGCATCGGTTTTCTGTTGTTTGTGAAATCACGTTGCGAATTGTGTCCCGAGTAAGTTATTGTTGTAAAGATTTGGCATTGGGAGGAGTATGGGATCGGTTTGTTCCTGTTTGCAAGGAGATGATTTCGGAGAATATGCAAATGTTGGCGCTTCGATCTATAGACACTGCATCTGCCTGAGATGCTTCGCTCGACAGCTTGTTCGGGCGGTATGTCCATTCGTGCTTTATCTGTTGTATTCTATTTTTCCATATAATCGAAGTTATGAAACCCCAATTCTCCACACGAAAAGAAAATTGATTGTTTTAATCTCTGATATCTGTTTGTTTGGGATGATGAATCAATTACAGTAGAGCCTCAATGGGTGTTCTTTAATGAGTTTCCCAGGATGACAAATAGAGTGAGTTGTCGTTGCTTGGGCACGAGAAAGGAAGCTACACTTTATTTCTATTGCACTGCCAATTATACCTAACATTGTTGAAACTTTTACATATCAGGAAATCGACAAACTTAGTAGGAAGCACGTTGGAAGTTTTGCATGTTGCTTGTCTATTTCATGAGTCTATGATGTAACCTGTAAAGATAAGTCAATTTTTAGAAGGTTAATGCTAGCTTTAAAGGTTTAATGCAAGATTCATATTAGGATGTAAAACCCAATCCTTTTTTTTCAGTTGGGCCTCTTTCTATCTATTTTGAACTATGCTCTTTGTTGGCCTTATATGACTAAGGGAAGGTTTGAGTCAAAGCAGATTAGAATTCTACTCTTACTGTTTCAGTTAGATATGATTTTTCAGGATAAATGCTATTCAAACAGTATTCATTGTCTGATGACCTGTAAGTAGTGGATATGCCTCTTCTTTTTTTGAAAGATTCAGCCATTTCATGAAAAGAAATACTGAAAGTGGCACTTGCTCCAAAATCTCGCATTTCAATGGAAATACTACTGGGTGTTGATCTTCTGGGAAAGTTTGGTGGTGAAATGTGGACGGTATTACTTTTCAAAAGTACTTTGTAAGAATACTAAGAATATATATATGTATTGATTATTGAATGACATGCAACTTGTGATTGTTATGCTCTTCATATGTATTGAAAAAAGCTAATTTCTCTTGGAGACCTGTTTATTAAATCCATCTTTCTTAAGTTTGCTTGCTGTAATGCTCTTGGGCTGTTTTGAGGCATTTGCTGATCACTTAATAATAGGTAGCTACTATTGTTAGTTCTTCCACCGCCCCATGGTTCAGCGACTATTCACTAATGCTTTCTTGTTTCTATTACCTGTTATGCTTCTGTAAAACTTAAGTGGTTATGAAATAGATGCCCCAAACTTTCCCACCGAGTGTCTGCATGCGGTTGATATCCCAATGTTCATTCTTAGAAAAAGTTACATATTGTGGTGGGTATTTCATGATGTTTCGTAGTTCTCATTTGGAAATCGAGCATGACTTGGCTGGATCTGCTTATTATCCGACAAATAGTTATTATATTAATTTTGGAACAACTGTAGAAGATAAGAGTACTTTGGTTCACTAGGGTTTTGTGGGAAGATGTGCCAGGTAGAATATGCTTGACTATAATGCCTGGTAATTCGAGTCATATTGTGTTGTACTGAGATCTAAAGTATGATTTTTATATGGCTATCTTTTTTTTCTTTGACTCTACAGTATAGCACATTGTTCCAAAGAGGTGCTTTGCCCTCTGTATCTCCATCTGTACAAGGGACAACTCCCATTGCTTCAATTGAAAGTTCTATATTTGATACATATCGTTCTCTTCCGAGGCCTTTACCTTATGATGATCCTAGATGCTCTTGTGTACCACGTGAGGGTCTTGTATTGAGGCGTGACAAGTCTTCAGGCCATCTTAATGAAGAATTAGAACCACTTAGAACTAATAGTGATAACGAAGTAGAATCTCCCAGTTCAAAGGATAAGAGTGCTGGATCTAATTATGTTGGAGACCTCAAGTTATGTTGTTCTGAATATGCTTCAAAGCTTCTGCCAACAGAATTGGCAAAAGGAACGACATACTATTTTCCATCGTCCGAAGATGAAGATGTGTGCCCGACATGTCTTGAAGGTAGACAATTTATTTTTTCATTTATTAATTTCATTTATCTAGCATATACAACCTCTTATTAATATAGCTATGATGATATAGCATTCTTGGTTTTGGTATTGAAGAAACTGACTGATATTAAAGTCCTGAGATAAGTAGGACGGAAATTTTGCTTGCAGATAGCTGATTTCAGTGAATGGGCATTTTACTTTTTTTGAGTCAATTCTCTTGTTTCTAAGTTGCTGTGGTGTGATTTTCATCAAATATCCTACTTTGGGTAGTACCCAGTTTTCAAGAAATGTTAGGAGAGCAGAGAACTAGAAGATTCTTTTTCTTGTGGTACAAGATACTGAGAACTAGAAGAGTTTTCGGTAATAACTTATTCTGAATAATTAAACTCACCCGAAAGAAAATATGTTTATGTTACGTGGGCTTGATTGCGAAATATTAGTCTGTCACCTGAACCATATTATTTAAGTAGGAATTTTTCTTTTCTTAAATGTAGGTCTCCATTTTCGGCAATTTAAAGTTTATATACTTGTTTTTGACATATTTTATTACTATCCCTTTTGCAGAATATACTACTGAAAATCCCAGGATTGTAATGCAGTGTTCCCATCATTTTCACCTCGGCTGTATATACGAGTGGATGGAAAGAAGTGAAGCTTGTCCAGTTTGTGGCAAGGTAACTGATTCATCGACATGTGTCATAATGAATACACCGCTATTCATGCAATTAATTTTAATTTTCTGGCGGTGATGCAGACGATCTTTGCCGACAAAGCTGTTGGAATACTAGTACAATTAGTTAAACAGGGAATGAATTGATTCCATGTTTACAACCAGTGCTAATATATATATTTGTTAAATTCGTTCATACGTCTTGTGTTAGTTATTGTTTCCTTTTGTTAATTATGCGTTGCTGATGGATCTCTTAAACAGGTCATGGCGTTCACCGAAGCAACTTGATACTCCTGGAATCGACTAAGAAATTTATATCTGTATGTTTGTAAATTTGTAAATACATTGGACATAATAATTAAGCATTGCTGCTGTAGGCTGTATATATATGTGTTCTGGAACTGTAACACCATAATTTTTCTTGGTTGTTTACTAGAAGTAGAAACATTCAAAGACGAATTTATGGCATCATACTATATATATCATGATCTATTTAATTTAATTTAATTTTTTTTTTTTTACCTTTGTTATTATTAATTTATTATACTTCTGTGAATTATTATTGACATTATTATAGAGATGAAATGTTATTATTTAAGTATTATTTACTGGGAAAATGTGTTGCATGTACCTGGCCGGGCTGGGCTGGGCTGGGCTGCTGTTGTTTCTAGGCCTTTTTGCATAAAAAAATTCACTAGTTTTGCAATTTTGTAGTAGTGGGCTGTTCTTTTTTTTTTATTTTGTAGATTCGGTTTCCATTTTTTTTTTTTTTTTTTAAATGACCAAACTACCTTTATTCACTCTCTCCTTGGTCTTTTTCACCTCCCGCTTTCTCTCACTCCTCCATGGACTCTACGTCGTTGCCGCGCACGCTTCTTCCCTACCTTGTGTAAATGTAAAAGGGTGATAACAAAGCTTGACTCGCTTGTAGTCGTGGTCGTGGTCGTAGCTGTGGCTATCCTTGGCGTTCTCCAGCAAGGTCACCATTGTAAAGATAAAGGTCACATTGCTCGAAGTATCATCGGAGATAGGGATGAAAATAGCGGACGATAATACTTCAAGTAAAGTGTGGCCACAATGATGATAGTAAAACATAAAAATCTAACGAATGATGCAATGTTGTACTATTTAAAAAAAATAATTTGTAATATGTAAATTGTGGCCACAATGATGATAGTAAAACATAAAAATCTAACGAATGATGCAATGTTGTACTATTTAAAAAAATTAATTTGTAATATGTAAATATTTATTGTACTATTTATTAAGAATGTTATACCATTTGAAACGTATATTAAATTATAAAATAATATAATTTTTTTACTAAATAGTAAACATATGTTTAAATAGTAAAACTTTTTTTTTTTTTTTTTTTTTTTTGCTGCAAATAGTGTCACATTGCATCGCCCGTAATTTTTTTTTTTTTTTCTCTTATTATTGTCACCATCTTGTCGCCAGCTATATTCATTACTAAATATACTTTGAAAGTATTTTCAATTTCAATCAACGATTGTCATCCTCCTTTTCTGCCACCTTTATCTCTATTTCCATCTCCGGCGAAACACCAAACAGCCACGACGAGCAGGTTAAGTTGTTGTGTTCTCTCATTCATGAGATATTCACGACATGGACACGACAAAAGAGTTGGTGCAGAGACAAACCATACAGTGGAGGTTGGACGAGCGTTCGAGACTATAGAGTATTTTGATCAGTATTTAAAAATTTTGATTCGAATGTGTAAAAAAGAAAAAAATATATATTTTTTTTACGAAAAATGTAAAACATGGAAGTTTTTTTTTGTGCGCAAAAATGCCTCCTTTTTATGGAAGAAAGGAAAAAGGAAAATCCTAGCTAAGTGCGTGGGGGTGATGCCACAGTAAGTTATATAGTAGTGGGTGTTATATATTATTTTTTTTTTCTATTTTAATACAGTTCGAAGTTTGCTTATAAATTTTTATGAGTTTCCCATAATTCTCTATTATTGACGAGTGCATTTGATTTATATCTTATTTGAAGAAAAAACCAAAAATAGAGGTATATGTAGATACCTACTTATTCGCTGTTCCCATCTACTTAATTACTTTTGACCTTAATTTGAATAAATATAAAAGATGTGTTAAACAAAAATATTTATAAATTCAAATAAAAGTACAAGCACTAGAGAAAAGTTTAGGCCAACAACTTGGACCAATCTAAAAATTATAAATATTAAGTGTAAATAAAAAATTTATAAATTAAAAGTGGCCTATTAGCTCAGTTGGTTAGAGCGTCGTGCTAATAACGCGAAGGTCGCAGGTTCGAGACCTGCATGGGCCATTAAATTTATTTTTTTTTCTTTTTCCATTAATTCTTTATTTGTTTCAGTTTTTATTAAAAGCATTAATTTTTCAAACAATCTTTCTCTATTAATGATTTATTTGTTTTTTTTTTTTATTAAAAGCATCAAATTTTCAAATTGTTTCAGTTTTTATTAAAAGCATTAATTTTTCAAACAATCTTTCTCTATTAATTATTTATTTATTTCAGGTTTATCTCAAAATTATCTCAAATGTCTCGTGGCTTTTACCATTAGTTTAACGTATAATTTAAATCCGAACTGGAATACCTTTAGAAATACCAAGACTCCAATGCTTTTCTCAAAAATTTTGTGCTCAATGTTATGTATCTTGAAAGAGCAATCTATATCATTGGATATGATTTATATAATTTTCGAAGATTCCGTGCATCGGCTCAAAATTCATTAAATATTTATAGCAATCATGATTAAAAGTAATGTTTGTTTAATATCCCTAGTTTCCTTTTGTTTTATTAAATGGAATTTGTATCAGTGAAAACTAAATTATACCTCTACTATCACCAAGTTTTTTTCTCCAAAAAAAAAAAAAAAAAAAAAAAAAAAAAAAAAAATGCTAGCTCCATGTTTTGAAGATTGGAACCTAATTAGTACTTAATTGCCTGCTGATCATAAATCTCTTTTTTTGCTTGTAAAACAAATGTAGGAAACAAAATTATAATAAATGTATAAAAAAGAAATGTCACATGCATTTCTCATTAATATGTATTGTCCAAATGAGTGGGGATTGGATTTGTCCTCTTTGCTACTACCTATTGTTCCATCAATTTGAGACATTATGCACCACAAACATTAAAGATTTATAAAAGGAGTTGCTTTAATCGACTTTTCGATTAGATTATGACTATTCTATGCGAAATCTAGCAAGCCTACTAAGCTTTATTGGACTCATCCCACTCAATAATTAAGACATGCAAATTAGGCACTAGTGGTGTAAGAATCTCAAAATCTCTTGCATCTCCTTAGAAATGAATGGAGGTGAGCAATGGAAAACGACTAGTCATGTACATTAATGTATTGTAGACAATAACTTTGACAATTGAGATACATGGAGAGACATATTTGAGAGATTTTGTGGATGTTATGACCTTGTATATATAGCTCCACAAATCCTCAGCATGCATGTGCATTACCATGCATTTTTGCTATTCAAATATTGTTGGCTCCTTTTGTGGGTCTATGCTAGTTCTTTGATTTATAACATGTTAATATCTACTTTGAGTTGTGCTTAAGCTTTAGGATTTTGTCTCTCTTGGATAAGAATATATAGAAGATGTTAAATATAAAAATATAAAAATCTAAAAATATTATTTTTATTGGTTTAAATTTTTTAAAAATAACGATTATTTTATTTAATTTAACATAGTATTATAATAAGAGATTCTGAATTCGAGTCATGTCAGTCTCCTGGTATAACTTATTTTTTTTCTCATTTAATTTAAATTTATGTTAAGCTTATTAGTTTAAGCTGAATAACAACTGTTTTATTTTAATTTAATAGAAGATAGGTGGATGAGGTGATGTTTAGTGTGATGATGCACATGGGATGCATCTGTTTTGTTGAAAAGTGTTGATGTGATCTTATCAATGCTATATATAGATTCAAAACTTCGCCCAACATTCTTAATTTTTTTATTTTCCTTTGTTACCTTTTGATTTGCTTTAATAAATTATTTTTTTATTTTTTAATATATAATTTTTTCATTCAGCCATTCTATTTAGATTTATATTTTGGTCGTATATATATATATATATAAAGTGCTCAACAAATTTTAGTAAAGCAACTTAATTTATATGTGATTGTGAAAGGGAGACTTACATTTTGGTTATAAAGCATTTAGTATATTCTAGTAAAGAAGCCTTTTCTTTTTCCACTACAATAAAATTAGGTTATAGGGATACATATTTGTGACGCTTTTGTATAAATGTCCTCCTATCTATATTCCATCTATATTTAAAATTAAATTATAGGGATACATTTTTGGGACACATTACAAAAATGTGTCGCTATACACCTTAGCGACGGCACATATAGCAACACTTACAATAAGTGTCGTTATTTTTGCCAACGACACTTTTTTTAGATTTTAAAAATACTTAAAAGTATCGTTATAGCATAATTTTATTGTAGTGTTCCCCTCTTTTTACACCTCAAAAGAGAAAAAAAAGAAGAAGAAGAAGAAGGAATCTTTAATGTGATCGCAAAATTGCACCAGTATAATAGAGTATGGACGTTTTTAACATTATTTCAATATTGTTTCCTATCAAATTAATATTTAAGGTAATATATTCATCGTTCCTAGCATAAATAACAAAATATTTGATAGTTAATATCTGAGATATCAAGTTTGAAGTCTAGTTGTTTTATATTTTTTAAAAAGAAATAAACGAAACGAATAATATGTTATCTTTCTCTATCAAAAAAATAAAAAATAATGACGATGAGTTATATATACAGGTGCACATATGTGGAACCATTAACGAATAGAAATTTAAGGATTAATTAAAAATTCGCATACATTTATGATTTAAACTTGTGCCTACAGTTGAAGGTGTCGTAATCATATATACTAACACATTGTTTAAACTATAAAGATAATATTTTAGGAAACATATATAGCATAACTCTTCGAACAAATTTAAAGACAAATGTATAGAATAATGCTATTTGTACACATAGATATTTATTTATAGGGTGCAAAGTAGTATTTTTGACAATTATAGACCCCCTACCTTTTATTTGAGTAAAAAGTTCATTAATCCTTTGGAAGGCTTTCTGGATCTTCTATTGTGATTAAAGGAAGAGAGAGAAGGGAAAAGAAAGAAATTAAGGTAGGAGAGTTCTCTCACTGTTCCAATATAGCAACTTGGTTTCTACACTCCATGGATATGTAGGAAATTAAGTCTCTACATTTTCACATGTATTGTACTTTAATTTGTAACAATTAGAAATCACTTTTGCTATAAACAAGGTTATTTTTTAGCAGTTCAGATCCGATCTCCTATACGCTGTTATGTGGGTTAGAAATGTGCTAGAGCAGTGGCCCGAACTCTAATACCTTTGTTCGGATCTCCTACGTTTTTATTTAGTGGGCGGATCTCTATTGCCTACGTCAGTTTTTTTTTTTTTTTTTTTTCGTGTTGTTTTTCTCTCTGAAGACATTCCTGTCTTACTCTTGTTGCCAAATTTATGCTCGTAATGAATGAAGCGGGTAGCTCGCTATTTTTTTCTAAAAAAAAAAAAAAAAATTACTATAAAATAATATTTTTAACTGTGAGTTACTGATAGTGACAAGAAGAGATAAAACAATCATATTATAAGAAAGAGAAAGTTTTTCTCTTCAAGAGCTAAAATCCAACTATATATGAAAAAATTTAGGTAAAAAAATAATAAGTCGGCTAATTTACAATATTTTTTTTTAAAAGAAAGATAGTATGTTACTATTTTATTTATTTTTTTAAAATAATAAATTTATGAAATAATAAAATTTCAATCATGAAATCTCATATGTAAATCATCAAATTTTTGTTGCTACTTGCGTCAGGATACTCGGAAACCAATTTACAATATTGGATAATATAAGAGGCCATATATTATTTATACATGTAGCTCCCAACAATTTTGCTCAAACAAATGTTGATTAATCCATCTTTTTTCACAGCACGTGACATCAAGAGTTGGACTCTTTGTTCTCTTTCTCCCAAATGAAAATCTTACTCACCATCAGGCCAATTAAAGTTAAAACTCCTCATCTAATTAATTTGTTGGATCTCACACCACAAGATATGGTTAAGACTTGTTCAACTTAGCTAATACATGTGGTGCCTTTAAATTGGCTTGAGATCGACCTAGCCTTAATTAGTTGAGACTTATCTATGCAAGTTGTCAAGTTGAGCTTATGAATCAACCTAAGTGGGTACGTGGTGTTGGATTCATTATCTCAAAGAGTGATTTTAGGTTCGTCCTTTAATCCAACATCTTTATTGCATCAACCCGATCGAGGCGAAAAAATTTCATCCATTTATAGCATAGCCAAAAAGTAGACAAAGGAACGCAAATAATGTTCATTCCTACGTACATCCTCAACCACATCTTAGATTTCGATATGTAAAGAGGGTCACCACTAATTAATTTGTGGTTTCCTCAATCTATTATTTCAAAACTTAAAATAGTTTTGGATTATTAGAAATGAAGTTGAATTGGAAATCATCTAGTTCAAATTATATGAGCTAGAATTCTACGTACTTAATTAAGATGAGGCTAAATTATTTTTATTATTACCGTTTTATCGATTGCAGTGGTTTAATCAGATGAACATATTTATTATTAAAATTATATTCTGAACAATTAATTGCAGATAATTAAATTGGATCATTCATCGTGTACATAAAATTAGCTAGCCATATATGTATTAATAAATATAAATTTGTTCCATTTGTCTTAAACCTAGGCATAAAATTTCTCCCGTACTATACTTTTATATTAGATATTCGACAGCATGACTAAGTACCATCAATGTTTCTCTCCAAAAGTTGTACAAATTAAACCTCATCATACATTGCCTTTCACACCAGATAGTGCTCTTGGGTAGGGTGCATCCTTATAAAATCTTCTTTATATATCCTAAAAATTAATATTGGACAACATAACTAATTACGTACCATCAATTGTTCCCTCCTTTCATCTTGCATAATTTTTTATTTTTGTGGTAACCTACTATCAAAATACTTGATAATTAATATTCTAAATTTGAAGCTTTGCACTACAATAAAATTAAATTATAAAAATATATTTTTGTATAAGTATTTTATATATATTCTATCTATATTCAAAATTAAATTATAGGAATATATTTTTAGAACACATTACAATAATGTGTCGCTATACATCCTAGCGACTGCACGTATAGCGACACTAATAATAAGTGTCTATATTTTTGTTAGTGATATTTTTTTTAAAAAATTTTAAAAATATTTAAAAATATCGTTATAACATAATTTTATTATAGTGAGAGTACTTCACATTACAATTAAATTTATTTTCGAAAGAATAAACGAAATAATTAATATCCTATCTTTTTCTCTTAAAATAATAATAATAATAATAATAATAATAATAAAACTTTTTAGTGGTGGTATGTAGTGTTCTTAAGATAGGGTGCACCCTCCATCACTATCCATCAACCTCACAAACCCCACAATTAAAGAAGAACGACCCGGCCCCTCCCACACACAGCATGCAGAGAAGAGCACACTCATCCATGCCTACTTCCATAACAACTAACTGCCGCGACAAATCTGACGAAGAGCTCGATGTCTTCGAGGCAGCGCGCTACTTCTCCGGTGGGCTCGACGGTCTCATTACCGGTTGACACAGCTTCCAAAGAACATCGAGGCAAGAGCTCTTGTTCAAGGGGAGATAGAAGGAGCTTAGACATGCCCATGAAGAAGCCCAAGGCACCTGCAAGTTCTCAGGAGCCACACAAGATGGAAAGGGATTGCAATGAGATAAAGAGTAAGCAACCCAACTCCCCAGGTGGTAGGCTGGCTAGCTTTTTGATCTCTTTGTTTCATCAAAAGAGCTCTAAGAAGAAAACAACCAAGTCCCTGGTCACCACCAATCAATCTATGGAGGATGGGGACTTTGAAATAATCAAGCATGGGCAAGAGAGGAGGAGGAAGAGCACTAGCTACTCCCAAAACATTAGTGGTGATCATCATAACTGTTACTCCAAGTCTATGCTCTCCTCCTCTAAGAGTAGTAGTGGATTTAGGACCCCTCCACCTTTACCATGCATGCCAAAAGAGAAGGTGACCACTTCTTCTTTGGGAGGTGGAGCTCATGGAAGTGGATTTATGGGAAGTGGTGATCATCATGATCATCAGGGTCATAGTGGAGAGAGTAGTGTTAGAGAGGAGGGTTTTATGGTGAAAATTGTGGGATTTGAGAGGAGAGAGGAGGAAGAAGAAGGAGGAGAAGGGGGTAGTGATTCAAGCTCTGATCTCTTTGAGTTGAAGAACTATGACTTGCAGGAGTTTTCAAGTGACAATTTGACATTTTATGGCACAACTAATGCAGGGATCACAAATATTAAGGGATCTACATTTCCAAGTGTTGCTTTCTAATTAATGTAATTGTTTTTTTGTCATATAGCTCTATAGAAATGCACTTGTTAATTTGCTGGTTCGAACAAATTAATATCTCTTAATCTTAATGAATTAATCTTGTTTTGTTTATCCACTTCAGGTTCATCTAACCTCGCATGAGCTTATTATTCTTTGAGCTCTCTCTCTCTCTCTCTCTCTCTCTCTCTCTCTCTCTCTCTCTCTCTCTCTCTCTCTCTCTCTTACACATTCAACTCGATCTTCACTTATTACTGTGTTAATTAGTTAGTGTTTATTTTGAACGCAAAATTTTGTAAATGCTAATTAATTTCGCGGATATATTCAATAGAACTACAATCATAAAATCAAATAGATCATCTAATTAATATATTAACAACTAGATTTGATAGTTCTTAAAAAAATTTAATTTTAGAATTTATTAAACAAGTAGCAACTTAGGTATTCAAATATTTAATTGGTGTGATATCTCAAATCACTGATAAAGTTTTGTATAGGAACTCAACAATTATTCTAAATTTTGGAATTTGTTTAGCACAGTGATAATTATGGAGCAAGATTAATCGAACATGACAGTATTTTCACATGTTGATTTTCTCTAATAATAGTGATCTTAATACACTAAAATGTAGGGCTGATATATATAAGCAACTAAGTAAACAATTTAGAAGTAAGATCGTTGCAATTGGAAATTAAACGAATTGTGCGGAGAGGGTTCGCCAAATTATCTATTTAAGAACATGGGATCTATTGTCACTGAGGCATTGGACTCCACATCTCGAGGTTTTTAGCAAGTTAGTTGAAATTTTTCTTCCTATGACTATTAATTAGTAGGTTCCAATTTTTTTTTTTAGACTCATCAACTAAAAAACCATAATATGCACCAAAATATTACAACAAAAAGTATTTTATTTTTTTTTATAAATTATTAACCTTATTCTAATCATTTTAGCAAATAAAGTTGCAATATTTAGTGCTAAAAACCCAAAAAGTTGCCTAAATTCTAGAATGAAAAATATTTTATTTTTCAAGTTAATAATTTATTTTTAAAAAATTTATAAGAATTATTTTTGAGTTAACGGGTCTAAAATATACTTTGAATATGATAATAGTTGAAAAATTCTCCTCGCACAATTAATTTTTGTCCGTGGCCAATTAACCCTCTCTATTTTGTGAACTGATTTACCCATTTAATTTTGTTCTTTACCAGGCAAGAAATATATATATATATATCTATATATATATGGGTGAATTCAAGGAAAATTAACCAAGAACCTGCTATTAATTAAATATGCAAGAGTTGACATCTCAATTTTACTAAATACGCTACCATTTCTTTATCCTAAAAAAATATCATACAAAAAGTTTTAAAAATTACTTACAACGAAAGGAAATAAAGAAGATGAGAAATGCATGTATCTCATCAAGCATAATTAAGGTGCACCCAATTAGGCTAAATTGGTGCAATCATTCACATCCAGTATGTTATTAATTTAGTAATCATGGCAATTGATAAATGGCTAATAGATGGATAGAAATTTAGTAGAGAGCTTCAATGCTTCCTTGGGAAGAATTCAATCCTGTTTTTTAGTAATAAAATTCTAAAAACAAATTTTAAACACTGCAGAAAAAAAAAAAATTAAAATACTATAGGAAAAGGATTATAATTCTTGGATAAAGAGACAAAAATAATACATGGTAAGGGATTGAGGTTTCTGAAGGTGTAGTTGTTGGAAAGCTTGCTACTATTTTTTTATTTTTATTTTTAATTTTTTTTCTAATTGGAGTTGTATGTTTTATCCGCCCGGGTCCGATTCATTTAAGACTAAGGTCGTTTCAAAGTTGGCTCCGTCCAGTTGCAAGTGAACCTTGTGGGCCTGTTAATTAAGGACAAATCTAATACACATGTATATATCAGAACCAGCACTATGGTGCACCAACCATGTACTTCTCTCAAACCCTAGAAAAGTTCTCCTATGGTGCTAATTATTTGAGATCCTAGTTAGTGGATAATTATCAATCTATTAAAGTATATGAATCTCTAATATTTTTTGTCACATGATAAACATTTCTTCACCATCATAAATCTCCAATTTTTTTTTTTTTTTTGTCTTCTCATCTCCCTCCTTTCTTTTCCTATAGTGAGTTTCCTCTTCTCTCCCCTCTCTCCTTTCCTATCTCAATATTTTTCTCATATCTCGGCACATTTTTTTTTTCATTTAATAAAAATTTAATTAAATAATTTATTAATTATAATGGAGAAATTGAAATGATGGTTTAGAAAATTTAGATGCATAAGTTACGAATTCGAAGAAACGAAACGATACAAAAATATTATTTTTAATTTAACGTGACTCTCTTCTTTACCTCTTCCTCTTTTTCCATTGTCTTCTTCTTCTTCTCCCTCTCAATCACTTTATTATTACGTTAAATACCAAATCTAATCTTAGCGGTGGCAGAGCATCCTTGATACCTCCAACTTTGCCGGCATCATCTCGAATCACCCCTTCGTCGTCGTCGAGTTCTACGCCCCCCGGTGATTCCCCCTCCGATCCCCTCGATCTCGTCTTATGCTTTAAATTTTTATATTTTTATGTATAGATCCTTCGTTTGATAGGATTTTTTATATAATCGCATTGTCCGCTAAGGAAAAATTATAATTTCTATTATTTATTTGGATAATTTGGAAGGGATTTATTACTTTGTAATGTTTTCGATCCATTGCTGGATTCTATTAATTTTTTTATCATTTTTATTAAATTTAATTGATTCAATAATATCTACCAACCGCAGCGTGCTAGTACCTTCACTAGTATATATTATATGTGGAAGCCTAAGTTTTCCCATCACTTGAGCATATTCCAAGGTAGGTTTCTCTTTTTTACTGGGGCATTTTGATACCTTAAATTTTGCTGCAGGTAAAACCCTGAAAAGGCATATTGCTTTGTTAGCTAAAATGTTCCACTTGTGTTACGAATATGTATATAACCTTAAAGTAAGGGCATGTTAATTAGCTGAATCCATAGGAAAAGAACTAATGATTAATTTATTAACTCCTTCTCTTCTTCTAGGTTTAAACTTTTAAATCCTTGAATTTTAATCCTTGGTCTCTGATTTTTGGAGCTTAATACATGCTGCATTGAATTTATCAGGACTATGAACACCTCCTGATCCATTCTCCAACCTACTACAATTCTACAAACTAGTAGAGAGAATTGTGAGGGGCGAATAGAACAATTCCTTAACCTCTTAATAATCTCCACAGGATGGAAATTCTGAACACGACATAATGAGCCAATGACCCTATATAAAAGAAATCCAAATTAAATCAATATGAAAAGAATCTTATAGCTAATCGGAAAATAACACAACATGACATGATATGATAAAAATGAGTCACGAGTTAGTTTTTGAGCACTTAAGATACTACTATATATTAAAGTTCGACTATTGCCTATCTTTATATTATTGGCATGATTAACGTAATTGCTGAACACGAACACAACTCATGAAACTGAAACGCGAATAATTTGCAGTGTTCTCTCCAAATGCTAGTGACTGCGAGTGCAGCAATGTATACACTTTTGTTGTGTATGGGAGTTCATGCAAGCTTTTGAGTTTGTCTAAATACGGAACAAATTACTCAAATGAAAGAAGCATGCATATAATTGACAACACGAAGTACAACATAAATATAGTGTAGCAGTCGGGTTCATATTTTCGGAAGGGGATCTAAAATCCCATCAACAAGAAAAATTCAACAAGTGCACAGATGGTAAAAAGCTTGATACGTCGATGTCGCAAACTAATCCTTACGCTCCATCGGCTTGAAAACATCGAAGTTGTTAACTGGGAGACCATTACTTCTTTCCTGCAGAAACAAATCCAAAACCAGACATCATATCCTCCCCAGAGATGCTCATTTGTTCTGTATATAGAAGAAATATTTTATGTTCTAAATGTTAAACTTAATGCAATTTTGGCTCTTATCTTGCTCTTAACAAGATTAATTCCTTAACTTATAAAATCTCTGGCAATGTTGTTCCTAGCTATATTATGCTTCAGGGTTTATTACACTCTTTTGCTCTTAACATTCGTCGTCAGACTAGAGTAATTTGAATGAAAATGGAGATAGGGATGACATTACAAAAACTTATAAGGTAAATTCAGGCTAATCTGTTAAAATGAAAGACTAGGGAACAAAATGCCATCTCTCGATAGTTTAGTGATATTTTATCAAATTCAAAATTATTACTTACATGTGAAAAGGGCATTGCTCTTACCGCCACATTGTTCTCGGAGGTTGAAACAGTTGAGCAGCGAGGATCACACTTAGCCCACTACAATTAATGGATGCGAATCGACGGAAATAAGGAAAATTGGCTAGTGATAAGATTAACTTATTACTACGAAAATGAAAATCAAAGCTCATGGAGTATTGGCTTACATTTTTTGCAGCCATGCTAAAGGCCTCTCTGTGAGGGATATCAGGTTTTGCAGCTTTGATTCGCTGTATTTCTTCCCTGTCATGCATTTTTGGTTATCTTAATTTCAAGGGACCTTGCAGACTAAACAATTTATGTACTAGTGCAATTAAGTAAAATGGCTTCTTACTTATCATTCAAGTCTCTTGTTTTCGACATGACTACGGTTATCAAGGAAAACTGATAGAGAGATCAGACTCATGAAAAGGAAAATAGTGTAATTATGTGGCTCTTTCCTCTTTAATTTTTATGATTTGGTGTACGATTTGTGAATACTGTAATATTCAGAGGGGTTTGGCCTGCATATTTTCTCTCTTTTTGAACCATAAGAAGAGAGATTAGGATCATTTAACATATGATGAGGTTGTAAATACATTTGGATTTGGATTTGGATTTGGATCTGGATCTGGATCAATAAACTATTATATGAGGAGCTGAAACATAAGTTAACTTCTATATACCTGTATATAAAATTGAAAATAACAACATGTTGGCAACGTTACGAATTCCTATTAAACTTATGCTAATATTAGATCATTTATATATA